>JALLAY010000004.1:0-31309 GCA_036939635.1 Cyclotella baltica | reverse complement strand
TACTTATGTATATACTTAAGTAGATTACGTTTACATCTCTACCTATGTCTATCTACCACGTACTAGTAAAACACTATGAGAAGGGGGAAAATATGTGGGGGATGCATATACCACCCCTCCCCCCCCCAATCAAGGGAGGTTTTCCTGAAACTTTTCAAGATTAATTTGTCCCCGCCTTAGAGGACAGATTGGTGGTACATGGTTGGAATCTTCAAAACAAACCAACACAAGCCTAGATGCGGTGGTAGTTACAGAGATACTCAAAATAAGTAAAAGTACAGAAGTAAAATTAGAGGAATTGTACATTTTTGACTTTTGGTAATGACTTGTAGGTTGTTTAAGTCCTCAAGTTACATTAATGACCAAAAGTTCATTTTCCCTCTAGAGAGTGATGACACATGCTTGGAATCAGAATCACCAAAAACGGAACAATACAAGCCAATTGCCAAATATCTAAAATGAGTTCTAAAGTAGGGAAAGGTTAAGAATTACTTATAGACAACTAAACAAAGGCTATTCTTTTCATCACGTTGTTTCTTCCTTCACCATCATCAGTCAAAAATTGTCTAACAAGAAAATATGGGGTCACAATCTCATCTTTCTCGGCATCATAATAGTCGTCATCGCCCACAACTTCAGGGTCAACACATCTCTGCCCCGCTTTAAGCATTATATCATCAAGGATATTGAACAACCCAGTGCAAGCATTAGCCTCCGGTGTTCCAAATTCATCCTTCACAAAATGTGGCAATAGATAACGTATTAAAATTGCATCCACCTTCATTTGACGATATCCAAGCGATGAAAATACACTGGAGCGGACGCATTCTAGAAATGCAGAAAGAGCCACACGAAGAATTCCAGAAACGACATTGTTGCGTGTGAATTGGACCTCATCCAAAGCATGAGGGTACACTTGAGTCTTCTCGATAAACATTCTCTCCACGTCCAGCTGCAGACCACGAGAAGCACTACCAGCTTTATCAGAATGCTGAGTCATTCGTGAGCCAAAAACGTCAGCAAAGTCTTGATCCTCTGGGAAGGGTGCGACAGGAGTACTAAACAAATCTCCTCCAATGATTGAAATGCAATCTTCACAAGCTGCCTTTACTACTTCCAATACTTTTAAGCATTCTTCCCTGGGACAACTTGGGATAGCGTATGGATCACGGGTATCTGACAGTATATCCATTTCTTTACACAGCTCAGAAGCTGCAAGTGCACCACGATTCATAATGTACATGGACAACGCACAAGATGCAGCAAGTTTGAATCGTTGAGCCAGCACCATTTCTGCATCCAAGAGATCTTTCCCCTTGCGGTATGGATTAAGGGCCGCTGCAAAGAGTGTGTCGGCTGATTCGGCAATTCTAGATTCCTCTTTCATTGCTGATTGAATTGATTGATTTAATGTGTTGGCGATAGTACGTTCTGCAAGACGGCACATTTCACATATTGCAAGAATAAAGTTGGAGTATGTCTGTTCAGTTGTCTCGTCATCAATTCGAATGAGGATATCAGCAAGTGCCAATGAGCATGCGTCTTTTTCCGGTTCTTCAGCTGACAGGTTGCGAGTGGGAGAATATGCTGAGCTAAAGGTTTCGTTGTTTTCTTCGTCATTCTCGATATCTGGAACATCAATCTTTCTTGATTCATTATTGTCATCTTCATTGTCGTCATCAAACACTTCAAGTAGTGCATCTCCATCTGACGCCTCACAACCAACCAACATCTCTAAGGAAGAAGCGAGCCACACACCAAACAAGCGAGCATTCTTTTGCACGGCGACCTTAACCACGGCGGTATCGACTGGAGCCACCATGCCACGACTTCCTTCTGCTGTTGATTCAGATCTGTTAAGAGTAGCTCTGATCAAATCATCAGCCATTTGAAGTCCATCGGAAAGGGCAACATTTGCCAACTGAATCATTTCTACAAGTGACAGTGGAGATTTGGCTTCTCCTTCCTCATTATTCTGTGCATCTTGAGATGAAATAATTTCATTCACCAATGGTGCAAGGCTCTCCTTCACAACAACCTCTCGTAATCCATAAAATTTAATTGCAACACGACGCCTCACCAACATCTCTGTCAATTCTACAGCCTGATCTACCAGAGTAGATGCAATAGACACATCCAATCCAACCTCGGGCAATGCAAGTCCCGATGCCAACTCTCTCACTGAACGAATAAGATGGGACAAGGCCAAGGAAATTTGATGAAAATTGGCATCTTCCTTGGATTCCTCTTCTTCGGGTGTATTAATGTCATGTTCGCTGCTGCTGGCACTCTGTTGAAACAAAATGACTCGTACTCGTCCAATAAACTTGTCAAAATTGCTCGTGACAAATTTCCCAAGCAGCTCTCTCCCTAATTCTTCATCATCTGAGGCACTCTTGAAACTAACACCGTAAAGTGTAGTAGCCTCTAGCAACCCATCCAAAAACGAAAGGGGCAGTTCCACGACACGACTACCATCATCACTTCCCCCATGTGTTTCTGCTTTACGAAACGAACCCAGTCGATCCCCACCCAAAGCTCCATCACCATCACCAACAGCAACCAACCTCTCCTTCAATAAAATCCCACAAGCATCCAAAGCCAACCTCCTACACTCACCCCCATCCAAACCCGGACAAAACTCCGTCCCATACAACATCAACAACGTACCTGCACACTCAAAAATCTCTCCAATAGACTTTTCTTCATCCTTGTCATCTCTAAAACTAGAATTCCTCAAACCATCTCTCCCACTCCACCTCAACAGCTTCTCCTTTAAATCCCCCACCAACTCTTTTAAAATACCACAACACTCCTCTTCAATACAACGCAAACTCGTAAACCCCGCAGAATGCCTCCCTAATATCTCTGTAGCGTTCTTGTGCGCCCTTACCGCACTTCTCCACTGACTTTTTGAAATGTAATTCCTCAAAGTGGCCGGAAGACAGAGTAGCGCGTCCAATCTAACTAACAAACGCTGTATCCTCAACTTCTCCGCGACATTTTCTCTACTCTGCCTCAAAATATTCTCACTCCGCAAACTAGCATCCTGAATTCGATCCATTGCCAACTGCAATCGATCTAAACTAACAACCCCCGCAGTGGTGACATTAGTCCCAATACTTTTAATAGCATCCGTAGCCGAGATGAATTTACTGTAATTCTCGTATACTAGAGTTTGCATTGTGGAGTCTAGGTGACGAATGTCTAGGGAGAGAGATTCGTTGGTTTGGAGGAGGGTGGAGATGGAGGAGTGTGCAATGTGGGATAGTGTGTGGGTTGGTGGGTGGAAGGTTGGGGAGTCGAGGGTTGTTTTTGTGGTTTGGATTGGGAGGGGGATGGAGGTGGGGAGTTTTATTGATGAGACCTCGTCTTCACGTGAAAGAGGAACGATTGGGTCGTCATCGTCCGACTCTTGGTCTGCATTGTCTTTGGAAACGGCACCGCTGGAGGCTGTTCGTTCGCGTTCCTCCTCCTCCTCGCGGACGGCGGAGGCACCGTAAAATGATTCCAGGAGCTTTTTACGAACGAGAGCCTCGCGATCTGCGGTGGCGGTGCCTGAGGTTGAGGTTAGGAATTCATCGTCTGAAGAGGAGGTGGAGGTTGAGTGGATTGAGGTTGCTTCGTCTTCGTCGTCGCTCATGGTTGCGTGAGCTCGTGAGCGTGAGCGTTGGGGGTTCGTTGAGCAAATATTTTTTTGCAGGCGGTGTGGCGGTGTTTCTGCAGAAGATATTTTTTCCCTCCATTCTTTGCCATACCTTTCTTAAAAAATATCATTTTTAGCTACTCCACACCACGATAATGACGTAAAAATTGCATAGAAAACGTGCGTCAGCTGATCGTGAAAGTCAAATACCGCACAGAGAACACTTGTCAGACAAACGTGACGTCAAAAACCACACAGAGATACCAGGTTTACGGTCAGTGCGTGGCGCTGGTTGGTGACGTCAACGGCGGTCCACGGTGATTGCGTGGCGGGAAGAGTCATTTTGCCTACAAAACGACCAGTCATTTCACGGCTTCACTCCTGGAAGAACACGCGAGAATCGGCGAGAATTCCCATCACGTTTCACGGACCACAAACCACAAGATTCACGTTTCCCATCCACGTGAAGGACCTCTATCTACTATCTACTAATTTTACATCTGATACAAAAGGTAAAAATTTCTAGATAATTCATTGGGAGACTAGGAAATATCTTCTGCATCTGCAAAAAATAAATGAAAGTCCAAATTCTGGTATGTTTCTACGTAGGAATCATGGCACAGAAGGTCAGAAAATGTTTGCTTCTGCAGAAACACCTCCTGCAAAAAAATGAATGACAACGTCGTGTTCTTTCGGAATCACACCAATTTCGGGTCTTTTTTGGAGTCTTTTCGTCTTTTTTGGTCTTTTCGGCTTTTTGTGGCATACCGGGGTTAAGAGAATTAATCTTGAAGCATTTTCAATTGAATAGTTCAAAATAGTTTTGAATAGTTGGCATGAAAAGCTTTCGGTCTAGCATTTTTGCTTCCAATCTTCATCTGAATAAGAGGGGCGTCTCACGAGTTGAGGTGTCAAGGTGTTCCCTGTTCCCTGATATTAGGGTTTGGAAACTTCATAGGGTCTTAACTTCGGGGTGTTAAACTTAGGCCTAACTTCTTTATTAAGTTCAAGCTGTTCCCACCGAAGAGTTAATGGGGGTCATAGTATAACTCTAAGAGGTCATAATATACAGAGAGGAATTAATACAGAGTCACTTCGAATCATCGAGAAACATGCAACACTTGAGGCATCACTGCATAATACCCATTAATTGCTCATTACCATCATCATATGACCCGTCAACTGCCCAAAAAACAGCCAGAAGTTTTACCTAAGTTGCCGAAGTTACAAAAGTTCATGTACAGAAGTTCATACCAAGGTTCAAAGAGAAGAAGTTTCCAAACCCTACCTGATATCGATTGAATCAATCAGACGCAGACAGCAATCATCCATGGCCACAGTGCCACATCGCCTTCGAAAAGCTTTCACACATAGCTCAGTCATTAAATAGATAGTTCGTCTCCCGTGTTCCGTCTACTTTCTAGGTTGGTATGATATCTTATCGTTGTTGTCGAGGCCGATTTTATTCGTGTTGTTTGTTTTGTTCAATGGAATGGAATGCGGACTTTCGACAAAGAGCGTTGTGGAAATTTTGACGCGTTGCATTATCGTTTCGTCGACTAGCTGACTCTGTCGAGCTATCGATCTGAGATGCTTTTGGATCGATTTATTGTTGATACATCTCTGCGGTTTTCGTAAAACCGTATCCCCCAAGAAGAGAAGACGGGCTCTCTGTCAACCACCCCCCCTCAAAGTCCAGGAATAACGTTTTCGACTGGATGGATTTCCGTCGTCGCAACCACACATGTCTTGATTGGGAAATGATTGGCCTTCCCGGCATAATTATCCATTCTCTTCTAGGCCGATCTTTTCGTCGACATTGAGGTCTCATAGAGAATCAACGAAGGCTTGTAGTGCAAGATCATTCCCCAAGAGATGATGTGGCGGGGAGATACGTCCAAGATTCACTGGGCTAGTTAGTATGGTCAACACAACCGTCGCTGCACTACTTGAACCTTTACCTTAAAGCAAGATTTTAGACTTGTTCCCCTGCCATCTAGGGCAACTACTTGTCATGGTTTTGAGTTGTCCACATGACGATCTAGGGGGTGTGGCTTGTCGTTTGCAAATATTTTGTTGAATTAAATGCCTGAAACACGAATAACTGACACCTTATGGCACTTGTTTAACTGACACTCAATGTTTCTCCTACCTTTTCAAAATAGGTTCATCTTCTCAACAAAATAACCACCATGAAGCTCACTTTCCCCATCACGACATTCACGTCCCTCCTCTCTTCGGGCACTGTTCTCTCCAAATCCCAAAGTCTCGTTTTCGCTCAGGCTGCAACGGAGAAGGGCGACCCTGAGGCACTCGCAAGGTCTCTGTGGGAAGAAAAAATGTTTCGCCTCAAACATGTCTTGAAAACCAAGGCGAATTTGAGGAAGAAGTTTGGGTTGCGCGACAGTGGTGACGGATATGTTGTGTCATCTGGGGAGGAGTGCTTTGTTAAGGATTCCTCTGGATGGAAAGTGGAGGGGTTTGTCACTGATGTGGGAATTCTTGCATGTCAAGATCCTGCACACTTTTGCGTCGAGGATTCGTCATCTACTCTTGGTGGTGTCTGTGCAGAGATTGTTCATAAGGACGAGCTTGTGTTGGGAATCCAAGAGGATGATGTGGACGTTGAGGCAAAGAATATTGGACCGTTCAAGCCCATTTTAGTTGCAGACAAGTTGAGGGCCAAGCATCTCCTCAAAGAAGGGCTTGTCGACCGCGACAATTTAGGTGGAGAGTGCACCCCTCACTCTTTGAAGCCTACTCACTCTGAAGATTCTGTAGGGTGTAAGGATACGAGCCATCTTTGTATTAAGGATCAATCCTCCTCGCTTGGAGGCACTTGTGTTGATATTGATCGTTGGGATGGCAGCTCAATGGAGGAAAACTATGTAGAACTTCAAGGAGGAAATCATCGTCATTTGACTGAGTGCAAGTACCTCAATGGGACTTCAGGTTTGAAATGTTCTGGACCTCGTGCATGCCATGGGCTATCTTCATCCTTTATCGAAAGTAACATCGGGTGTGGAAGCTGTAATGCTTATGGAAGCTGCTCATACATGACAAGTGAGTATTTCAAGATTGATTGGGCAATAAGAGTTAGGTTCCGTGTAACTCATTTTGCTATTCTTTTCAGGAACCAGTTCAGTTGGTGAAGGTTCTTGTAATGCGGGGCTAGCGTGTCGCCAAGGAAAATTGGGTAAGACGATTGTGAGGTTCATTTTTGTCTGAGTTATAAAAGAACATAACACATAATTGTTTTCCTTTCTACAGGCGACACTTCTTCTTCTACTATATCCATCGATATAGGTGTACTGAGTTGTAATGAGTATTATAGCTGCAGCTATACTAATGGTTAGTCAGCTCAGCTCATTTTCCAAGGAACAAAGCACTTAATCATTTCTCAATTAAAATTTATTTCTTATCAACTGTGAACCGAAGGCGCAGCAACTGTTGGAGATGACTCATGCATAGGGGTCTACTCGTGTATGGGACTGGGAGGTAAGAACTAACAGTGTTAGAGAAAGTTATGCTATAATTAATCTTTCGTACCTCACTACAACAATTATTTGTTGCTACGGTCAAAGGAAATGTGGTTATAGAAGGGCAGAGTTGCAATAAAGGTATGACTTCCGATTTCATTTAGTGGAATATTTGTTCAAAGTGACTAATTGTTGCACTCGTATTTCTCATTAGATGGGGCCTGTAAAGACCTCTCAGGTATGTTTGCAACTTCTTTAACATTTCAAGCCACACAAAACAAACTGAACTTAAACTTCTCTTGTTATCTCAAGGAAATACCACGATTAAAACTGAGTCTTGTAATGATTGCTAGTGAGTTACTTTTACTAATGGTTTATGATACATTTCTTTCTTTCTTTTCCAGTTGACTCAATTTACAACTAATATTCTTATTTCTCTACAGTTCTTGTGCCAGTACCTCAGGTAGATTTGTTGAATGATACTACTGTAAAATAACTATATCATTTGACTGATGCACCATATTACTTGCTTGCTGCGGTTAATAGGTGTTACATTCATTAATGAACAAAGTTGTAACGGTCTTCTTTCATGCTCCAGCACGCAAGGTGAGATTTAACGCGACGAAGCCTCAATAAAGCCAATGCTGTCATGATTCTGTATTGAGACACAATTTTTCTCAGGTACAAGCACCATTGAGAGTTCCAGCTGCAATGCAGGGTACTCCTGCACCTCTACATCAGGTAAGTCTTGATTAAAAAATTATATTTCTACTGATTTGCAGCAATATTTATTTCTTCCAACTTGTTGTTCATGTCTGCCAGGAACTACTTGGATAGGAAGCAACGCATGTGATAAGATCAATGCATGTGCCAATGTGTCAGGTGAGTAAAGTACACAGTAATTGTGTTCATTCTTGTGCTTCTGTGCATCTGATTTGATCATTTCTTCAACCAACAGGTTTCACTAATTTCGGAAGCAACTGTTGCAATGGTGAGTACTAAATTTATTTACTTGTGGAGTCCCTTTAGGTACTGCTGTAGGTGGTACAATAGTACCTCATGACGTTTCATGCGTCTCCAGCCTTTCACTTGGTGCTTCTCACACAAATCTCTTGCCTCTTTGACACTTACTGGTTTTATTCGTGCATGTATTTAGGTGATGGCGCGTGTAGCCATGTATCTGGGAGTATGACAGTGTGAGTCTTTCAATTTTACCGAATTTCACAGTTTGCCATTCTTAACCAATAACTATTTGTCCCAAAGCCAACTGGAATCATGTAATGGTAATCGAGCTTGCAAGTAAGTAGTTATCACTCTTGTTTTCAAATCCCATGCCGGTCAATACATAATATTTTGCTTTGATTTGGTTTGTTTTAGCTATGCATCATACAATGTTACTGTTGGCAAGGAAAGTTGCAGAGGAGATGACAGTTGTTCTAATGTTGATGGTGAGTATTGCTTCACACGATTGTCATAGCCTAATGTCACCATTAGTTCTAACGTGCAACTATGATAACATTCGGAAGGAACCATTTCAATCTATGATGGAAGCTGTATAGGTTTCAAGAGTTGTGCTCAAATGGAAGGAAACATTACTATTCAAGATTCTGCATGCAATAAAGATTCTGCATGCCATGTAATGGCAGCCCCACTAGGGATTAGTGTCGGATCCTCCGCGTGCGTCGGCGCTTATGCATGCTCTAGTATTGATGCTGATCGCTTTCTCGTGATGGACATGAGCTGTGTAGGGATAGAGGCTTGTAAAGAATCTCGCGGAGACTTTTATGTTTCGAATGAATCTTGTACTGACGAGCAAGCCTGTAGCTATGCAGAGGATGAAACTAAAATTTACTCGCAAGCATGTGGTGGTCCTGAAGCGTGCAAGAGAGTATCAGGAAATTTTACAGTGCATACTGGTAGTTGCAATAGGTAAATCTGGGAGAAAGTCTACACATGATATGATTCATTTAACAGTCTAACTCTCGCCTTTTCTTAGTGTTGATTCTTGTAAGAACTCTGAAGATCACACTGTCATACACACAGGGTCATGCAATGCACCAGATAGTTGTCGGTGAGTGACAACAAGCTAGATTTGTTATCAAGTTAATTTCATAGACTTTCCACTCATTGCTGACTTTCCACTCATTGCTGACTTTCCACTCATTGCTTGCTCTCGCATCCTATTGCAAATTCATTTTTATGGCAGTGATACTAAAGGTATATGATTACAAAACTTACCATAAAATACTTTTGTCATGTCAAAGTCAAAAATACTCACTAACTGTACACCCCCTCTCTTGACTCAGGATACCTAGTTGTGCATTCGCGATCATGTAACGGGAATGGAGCCTGCAGTAATACCTATGCTAACGATTACATCATACTCCACAATGAAAGCTGCTCTGGCATTCAATCATGTCGGAAGTTTCGAGGTGACAGTTTGGTAGTTCAACCACATTCTTGCAACGAAATCGAAAGCTGTTGGAAAGGTGCTGGTACTGTAAATATAAATTCATACTCGTGCAACGGTAAAGAAGCGTGCTATTCTCTCAATGGCACTATTCTGATTAACAGCCACAATTGCAATGCCTTTGGAGCCTGTTCATGGGCTGAGGATAATTTTACAGTTGTTGGAGGTGAGGAGATGCAAGATGAAGTTTTTGATTGATATTTCTATACAAAAAACAGCTCACCTCTTTCACACAACATGTATCTTTTATTTTTACACAGAAAAGTCTTGTAACTCAGAATATGCTTGTGCTAAGGTGAGTTTGATTAATTATATGCTGAATCAGCGCGTTCAATTTCCAACTTGTGATTGATTTATTCTCATCTCATTCTTGTCTTCCAACTCTTCCTATAAATAATCTATTCAGACAACGGGGACCACAACACTGCACTCAAACGTGTGCAATGGCTTTTATTCATGTTACAAGTTCTCTGGAAGAAGAATAATCTTCAATAATTCGTGCTACGGTTCTTCGGCTTGTCGTGGATTAAGTGGGAATGTGACAGTCGCTTCTGGAAGTTGTAGAGGCTCTAAAGCCTGCAATTCAAGTGAGTGCTTACCATATTTTTGTCGTTTAGCTTAATAGATACTCATTCAATNCCATTGTTCTGGTCCCAGCCATCACCCGAGATACGAGAGGGTGCCAAAGCCACAGGGTCGGCGGAGGCGGCGTTCATGGTTTCGCTCGCGACAACGCCGTGGGAAAACGGCGTCGAGGCTTGGCACCATTACGCAAGATCTATCTACTTGTAAATGTAAGATGTAGAAATTGTAATAAATTGAAAAAAATCGCGCGAGACTATATCGCGCTGTGAACAATTGTGGGAGAGGCGGAAATGCTTTGGTTTAGGCTGACGGAAGGTGAAGCAGACATCCACTCAGATGGACTTTGAGAATGATGGAGCTGGTGAAGGAGAGGCAGAAATGCTTGAACTGAGGCAGAGTCCAAAGAATGAAATAACAATGCCATCGCACAGACTGTCCTTGACTCAGCCCCGATTCTTCTGCGGATATCAACAATTAATCAAACAAGCAATGGCATCAGCAAATCAAGGAAATGACACTTACCTTTATGACCCAGCCCGATTGATTGTTGCGTTTTTTCCTAGTCTGTTGTTGAACAATCGAATGCCCCCAATCAATCCATTTAAATTGGATGTCCATTGTTGATTCAATCGTTGAGTCAACGAGGTTTCATTTCATTGTCGATTGTTGTCAAAGTAAATTGTTGATTTGATTTCTAACTTCCAACCATAACAAGTAAATTATCCCACGAGGTTGATTGTTGTATGCCTTTTGAAGCAGATGTAAATCATCATCAATGACGCCAAATAGAATCTTCTTTTCCAACAACCCGTCTACCATTTAATAGTAATTCAACAACAAACACCAAAAGGGAGTGTTTCCTCTTGAACTCATGATACATTTGTTGCATTATAGCTGTCCTCGTTCATTCCTCACTTTGTTCTCTTGTTGAAAATCTCCCATCCATTAAAGACTCTATTGTCTCGTGCCTTCCATCAAACTCAGTCAGTACAAACAATACGAACACAAACATAATCATCCCCCCTATCAAAATGATTGTTGCATCAGTCATCTCTCATTTTCCCAAGCCACTGCCAACAAGACAAGAGCATACTTGTCCCGTTATTCGTCCGATTCGATTATCAATCAAATACCCCCAATAAATCCAAGAAAATTTATGTGTGCCGGTCAACAATTCCAGGTTGCGGCGGCAGGAAGAAATTTGTCAGCGATTAATTATTAAAATTGATGCATGAATGAAAAGAAATGAATGAACGGGTCAGTATGGCTGGCGAATCAATGGCGGTTGATGGAAGGATAAGACGGAAGAATTGGTTGATAAGTAAATGAGGAAATAGAAGTAGAAGAAGTGGCGGTGGTGGAGGTTCATGGTTAGTGTCTTGTCATGAATGAACGCATGATGTGAACAGTCCATAAATTTAGCACGATCAGTCATGCAAAAATAATTGGAGGCCAGGCAGGGGCTGGGGTAAATTAGTTTATCTAGTGATTGTTCGGCATTCAAACTTGATCAAAAAAGTGTTCTTACGAAATTTTTCAATTTTGAGGTTTCAAGCGATGTCCCAAACAACAGTAAAAATTGAATGACTTAGCAATCAACGGTTAGGCCCCTAAGCGTGGAATCGCCAAGCACGACCATGTACTTAAAGTGATCGATCGCAGGATTACCACAGCGGGGTAAAATGGTCAATTTGTTGATCAAAAAGTGGTTTATAGCTGGTAGTACGTTTTGCACCAATAGACGTACGTAATCTAAAAGTTACTACACATTTCAAATAGAGGGTACCTCTCTCCTAGAGCATATTATTTGAAACTAATCAATCAATCAATATTAAAAATTACCTTTGCTAATTTCACAGTTTTACCTTTATGATTTTTATATAATACCCTCAGTAATCGTTTCTCACAATTCTCTCACAAATTTTTGTGAGACATTGTAAGGATCTCACGATTTTTGTGAGTTTCACAAAAAAATTGTGACTCTCACAAAATTTGCAAGATTCTCACAATCTTTCAAGAAGTATTGACAACTCCAACACTTGGTGGAACAAATCAACAGTTTGATGATGGCACTGTACAAAGTTAGAAATGAGGTTAGGAGGCTCGAGAGTAAGGAAAAGAAAGCAGGAGAAGTGACAATATTTAAAAATAAGTTACCTTTCTGAATCAGCCCAGTTGATTGTTGCGTCATTGCTGCAATATAAAAACTTTAACCCATGCTAGCCCGGCCAATTTTGACCTGTCCCGATTGATTGTCACGTCGAGTAACGAGTAATGCTCCAAATCATTTACAGAGTCCACTGTCACTAGTCTACTGATGCAACTATCAAAATAATTGTTGAATTCAATCAGCCATTGTCAAATCAGATGTCACCCAAAAAATGTTGAATTAGCCACACTGCGGTCCAAACATTTGTTTAATTGCTGATCAAAGAAAATCCTGATATTGTTCTTGTTGTAAACATAGGTTAAGCCCTCGTTGAATGAAGAATGTACATCAATCAACCAAAATGAATGACACAGCAAAGACAGTAGTTGAAGTACCAGTAGATCCACTGCTGATTGAAGTTGTCTGAACCGATGAAGTAGATTGCCCTGTCAAAGGGTTTATTGTTGAATACTCATTTGAAGAACGAACAGACAAACCAACAATCAATTGCATGAGAATTGCTGTACTATCCCAAACAATTTTTTATTCCTAATAGAATCTGTCACTCGTTGCAAATCTTTTGATTGGATTGTGAATCAAATCCTCTGATAAACCCATGATAATTGATGTGCCGCGGTCGATAATTCAATCGTTTTGGTGACAGAGCAAATTCGTTGGTGATGATGTGATAGAATTTATGCAGTGATTAATTAAGATCGATGGATGGGGGTGGAGGCTATGAGAATTATTGGTCATTGTTGAAAGGAGAAGACGAAAGTAGCAGATGATTGATAGGTGATGAAGGAAAGATGGAAGAGGCAACTCGGTGGAGGTTCATGTGTTCATGATGTGTAATGAATTGTGGCCATAAATTTAGTGAGATCAGTCATGTGAAATAGCAGAAGGGGGTGAGGTAATAGATTTACATGTAGTTTGATAGCATTTTTTGACATTGATAAAAAAGTGAGTTGGTAATCTTTTTCAATTTTAGGGTTTCAAGCAACGTCCCAAACAACAGTCAAAATTGGAAGACCTAACAGTCGACGATCAAGCCCATAAGCACGGTACGGCTTCGCAAGACCATGCACTGAAGGGTGATGACCGGCGATCAAAGAAAAATGCATGCAAGCAAAGGCGAGGAAACTTGGCCGATATACTTATCAAAAAAGAGGTTTTTAGCTGGTACGTTGTCTAAAAGTTTGCAGTATCGCCGCTCTAAGCGTGATATGATCATCAAATGATAGATACAACAGTCCCATGCTCTCGCAACAACGCAGTTTTACCCCGTTCACCAATATTATACATCACAAAATAACTGCATCTGTGGCTGAAAGAAAACCAAAAATTCTGGATATCGGATTAGTGAGTGAATCACAGTACAGTACTATTGTTTTGTTGATAATCTTTTCATGAATAACATTCAAATGCTATGCCCAAAGAAGTCCATTCATTGTCTAAGTATCGAAATAATTAATTTCGGATGATGATATTTGCCAATGAATCCAAAACAGGGATATCACAGACTTTACCACCAAACAACAGACCATCCTCATTTTTAACAATTCCCACATAACAGCAAGTTGTTTTATAAACTCCAGAGATGAATATTCAAGGCGAACTTATCTTACGAGCCAATGTGATCCGGAAAGATAATATGTTTGGTATCAATTGCTAGACTATGGCAAAGTAATAAGCAACTTAGAACTGAGTTAAGTGCCTATACTACTGTGGGAAAAGTGCTATAAGCCCAGAGTCAAAACATAGTCGGAAATTGAACTTTTCTATTGTGTGAGGAATAAAAATAAAGGATCCCGAAGGGTTGTAATATTTTTAGAAGATAGATTTTTCTGGTGTAAATGAGATATTTATGCCACCCTATACTGGGAAGATTCCCTCAAGTTGCAATAAACTGTTATAACCACCCAAAAGGTGGTCAAATACACTTAAGTGAGTTAAATTATGTCATTTTAGGTTTCTTCAGCAATCAACTTTCGCACCAAGTCAATAATTCTCGTGTGTCTCGCTGTTGTTTTTGACCTTCCCTCCTGTTGTGAAAATGTCTCATGAACATGTTCTAGGATGAGATTGTCCATTAAGTTGCGCAATGAAAGTATCAACACAGCATTGCCCACATCTCCTCCTTTATTCTTATCACAATCCCTGCCAACTTTGAACTTCAACCATCCATCAACAATCAGTGCATTGTTTACTAGTTCTAGCTTCCCACCAAAAAGTAATAATGCAAATTTGGATATAAAATTCACCTCCGACAGGAATGTTTCGGGAGGCCGCTTCCCATCATGTGTGCCGAAAGTCCTATGTTTTGAGTGGAATACAGCTAATGCATCCTTGCCAGTTTCTGTTGCATTCTTCACACGATTCCTTTGAAATGAATCAGAAGAAGGTCTGCAGGCATCATTTTCTTTGGTAAGTAATTTGCCAATTTTAGGTCCAGTCTTACTAGGTCTAACCAGCGTGCAGATATTTGGGTACAGACCAGCCACAATGCAGCAGCTTGTAAGCAAAGCATCTTCGTTGGCAATGCTGGAGTCATCATCTCCACCGTGAGGATTTCCACTGAAAGCTAGTCCAGAATCCATTACAAGTGCATAGAATTGACTCCGCAGATAGTGAAGTTCGCCTATGGCGAATCTATCAATTGCGTGATCACGGCAAAATTTGTTTTTGTTTCCGTTTGTTTGTTTCACCCATGCTCTATGGACTGCAATAACTGCAATTAGGTCACCCTTGACTGTACCACCACGCCAATTTCTACCTCCAAACCCATTTTCGATCAAACTATCTCGAGCCTCGCAACAAGCAGCATCTAAAGGTCTGTTCTGACTCGAGCGCAAAAATATAGATTTTGAGCATGAAAGAGCTGCAGCAATTGTCAGTGCATTATCTAAACAACCCATAATGCAACCAACGATGAGCAATTTCCCAACTTTTGCATCCATTGGAAGTCTAGATAGATGATAGCCCAAAGGTGTAAGACGAAACATCCAGTTTTTTGGATCTTCAGTGTCTCCAGTATCTATAATTGTCAATGCATCCACCTCCAGTAAATGCTGACAAGCTTGCATATGGTTTTGCTCTGGTGGAGGCGTGGGGGTTGAGGATAGAAATTTAACTGGCTTCACACCAGCTGCAAATTGTGAGGCGTCTCTGGTACCATCAGAATTTTTGAAAGCATCCCGACGCTGTTCGTACAATAGACAAATTTGTAATATCAATTCATCAAGGGGTGTTCTAACAATTTCAGGATGTGTGTGGCTAAGTAATTTGTCCTCTGCAAACTTCTCAGAGCAAAGTCTCCAACACACTCCATGAGATGTCCGCCCAGCGCGACCAGACCTTTGTGTCATGGATGCGTGGGAGCAGAAGACTGTAATTAATTCTTTAATTCGAGACTCTGGATTATACCTGCTTTCCTTAACAAGACTATTAGATGGAGAAATTCTGTTTTAGAACTTATGTTTCGACAGAAGAGTTATCAGATGAAATAAAATAAAATAAACCAAACTAACCATGTGTCAATGACGTGAGTGATGTCCGGTATAGTCAGTGACTGCAAAAAGATGAATAAAGGTATGAATATGGGAGAAGGTGAAACATTTTACAATAAGAAAAAAGTAATTCTTGAATCAAATAATAGCATGCCACCATAACGAGCAAACCACAATCCACTTGTTAAGCAGACAATCATTAATACAGCGCGACTCACAGTTTCAGCGATGTTAGTTGATAGAACTACCTTGAATCTGGACATTGGCTGAAAAACTCGAAGCTGATCAGCTTTAGGTGTTGTCGAGTGCAACGTTAGGATAGAGCACACATTTGAATCTGCAGTAATGGCGTCATTGTCAGATAGACAACGAGCCAATGCATTTATTTCACCCAGACCAGGTAGGAAAACAAGTATGGAGCCTGCATCGGACTTTTCCTGCTTTATAATCTTCGTCAAAAGTTCTCGGATAAATATATTGTCAATTCTATCATTGGCACGAGGCGACAATGCAACAGCTTTGCTACGTTCGACTGTGTCACTATTGCTCATCGAGATAACGCCATTGCTGCTTTGTTGTCGAATCATCAAGTGTTTTCCTGTAAATTTCTCGCAATCATCAAGCCACTTAATATCAACTGGGAAAGTTCTGCCTTGTATTTCGATTGACACTGGCGAAACTTTATTAGGTATCGTGAAATAGGCCACAAACAATTCAGAAGATGTTGTTGCTGACATGAGTATCAAACGTGGCATGTTCGGAGACGATTTGGATGCCATTATCCCCTTCAAAAGGGTCAATGCAAAGTCTGTATTCACATCTCGTTCGTGCACTTCGTCAATAATCAAATGTGATATGGTATCAATAGATATTGGAGGTGCAACGTCGTCATCGAAAATTTCACCTTCTCGATGCGGCTGGTGCTGAACAAGCATTCTTAGCAAAATTCCAATCGTCATGTAGACAATTCTACATGATCGCAAGTCTACTTGATTGTCAAGCCTCACAGTGTAGCCTACTGAGCTACCTTTGCAACCCGGGGGTGGGCAGCCTCGTTCACTGGCAACACGTTGGGCTAAAGAAATGGCTGCTACTCTCCTAGGTTGAGTGACAACAATGTAAGGTCTTTTGGGGTCACAGTGTTCTTGACTTTCTAACAGAAATTGTGGGACTTGGGTTGACTTGCCGCTTCCTGTGGAGCCCGATAGAATGACTACATTATTGTTGGATATGTTGTCTAAAATGAATTGTTTTTGTGATGCCACAGGAAGCTTTGATCGAGTCACTGCGTGCTCGTTCCTCTTAGTCTCATTCACATCTTCGTTGATTCTTTCACATTGCTTGGGTTGTCTATACATTTCTTGTCGTTCATATGCACGTTTCACTGATTCTAAGGGATCAACTGCATCTGTCTCTTTATCAGCACTCTCCTCAGCTTCATCATCAGATGAATACTTGTCAACAGGTAGAGGTGATACAGAGACATGAATCACAGTGCCATCATTAATTGTCTCGAGATTATTCTTTAGCTCAAACGACATAGCTGCAGATGGCTGTAAAAATACACAAACTGGTTTCTTCTTCAATTTGAGTTTTGATTGAGAAAGTTTCAACAGCTCAGAAATGGACGTAGCCCGTGGCACCACGATAACTTTTTTAGTCCCAATCTTAAATAATGAATCATCGGCTCCCTTCTTTTTGGACTTGCCCTTATCATCCTTGATCTTTTTCTTCTCCTTTGCAAAAATGGCTTCAGCCAATTCAATTCGTACATTTGGATTGGTGCTAATATATGAAACATGAGATTCCGCAATTGCAGATTGATCTTTTGATTGGGAATGAGCATCATGTTTTTGACGCAGCTGCATTCGTTCATGTCTACGAACGAGCTTCTTTAGAAATTGTTTCCTCGTTCGCTTTTTGTCGTGAAGGGAGAGGTCTGCAATGCTTGGGCAATCATCACCGTTGGCTGTTTCATTTTCAATGGTTAAGAGGAGGTCTATAAGGGCTGTTTGGCTTTCCTCGCTGATTACGACTCTGCCGCCTCCTTTTATTTTGCTGCTCATTTTGACTGCGAGTCGATTGATCTTCCGTCTCGAAGCAACCACATTTCTCTTGCTTCTTGACTATTCTTGCGCTGTGCGTTCTGTGGGTTGCAGTCTGTGTTGAGTGTTGAGGTTGCGTGTGGTTGTGGTTGATTGTGGCTGTGGCTGTTGGTTTGGCGGTTGTGATGTGGTTGTTTGACATTGGCGCCATTACCTTTCATTTTATTTTTTGATGAAAGATATTCATGGTGAAAAATCCTAAAATTTTTTTATACTTTTAAAGGTGAATCGTGCCAGCCATCAGCCCGCCAGACCTAGCTACAACCTACAAGCCTACAACCTCCACCTCCTTCAAATCAACTGTTCTCCGGAGAGAGCCAAACCATTATCGTATCTCAGAGAGGAGGGAACAAGCACTCAGAACTGGCTTTTCAACATCCAATTGAAATCGCGCATATCTCTTACTTTCCCCGCTTTACTGCCGTCGACGCCGCTGCTGCTGGAAGGCACTGAGTGCCACTTCACGAAGGTTGCTGAGCCATCACAATTGGCCATCGTACTAACGTCTTGGTCCCGTCCCGTCGCGATCTTGATACGACAGATAATGCGATGAATTACAATGCCATAAATCGCACTGAAATCACAAAGAAAACTCACGCGACAGAAACTGAACATAAATTTATCTGCCCCTTATCAATATGTCAAGTTCATCAGCAGCCCGACGCCTCCTGTACACTCCTGCACGCTACAGATATCTAACTGATTCCATCAATATAACATCTAATAATTCGCTTGTGAACAATTCTACCAATGTCAAGAATATGCATTGGTGCAAGGCGATAGGGCTTGGGTCAATAATGACAATATCGTATACAAGTTTCTTTCCTCGTTGTGGTATACTTGAACTTTCAGAAATATTGAGACGTTACAGCAAGTATTGAGAATGCAAGTACGAAAGCCTGTCACTGGATATGGAGTGCAAATGATGTTTGGTGAAGGACTTCGTTTTTCATGTGGTTACAGTGCTAAATATATTTTACAACGACGCCTGTTTTTTCAGGATAGACATAGCATGTTCATTTCTCACCAGAATTTACCACGAGCATATTCAACCCCCCACGCTACCCCTCCATAGAACAGCCCACAAGCTTCGCCAAAACCAGTACCAATAACAGGAACAAACGAACCAATGACAGCTCCGGTGGCCAAAGCACCAACAGTACCGCCGATATGTTTCGCTCTATTTCCCCCTCCATTAATTTGTTTTGCAATGTACCCCGCAATAATGTGCGCAATTGATATCGGACCTACCAGAGGTACTTCGATTACTAACATACTTGCTTTCAGAGCATATGTGGAAACGTATGCAACAAAAGCGGCAACTCCGGCGTCAAAATTGTCGTCGACAAATCTTGCCAAATGTTCTACCACTCCTGCATTCGCGAAGATTTTTATATACCTGCTTATCTTTGTTCCATATTGACTCAACATACTTCGTAGCATATTCAAGAAACTGTGAAGCATTGTGGGATGCTATTGAAACCAAGTTGATACTTTTGTGTTATATTGACGTCCTGTCCAATGAGCTTGATTTTGGTGTGGTTGTGGTGGGACTCTTACACGAGAGAACTTTGAGTCCGGATCAGGATGACTAAAAACCCTCACAATTTCCTGGTTCGTTTTGTGTCAGGGGTAGATGTGCCGAGTTCAAGTGATCTTTTTCAATCAATGATAGATGGTACATCCTTGGTACACTTAGCCGGTCTAGTCGGAGGTCAATTTAGATGCGGTGGTAAATGCATTACTCGTCTGGCGCGGTGAGCTTTGTCATTTTTTGTTATCGCCACTTCATAGAGAGATTGGGATGGAGGAGGCGGCCGGCGGCGGGCGGTCACACGTGTCAGCGACCGCGAGCTGGAAGTTGTGCTAAGAACTGTTCATTATTCCCGTGACTAATCAATGAAATATTTATGTAAATTGTTATAGTTTCCTACAGTTCGTAGTTGCGCGAAGCTCTCTTAATTTCAAAAATAGCGAGAAGTACATGTCGTAGGCGGGAGTGGGCGAGAGTGCTGCCCAGCACGGGCTGCACGGGGCGAAGGCAACAGACAACAGATCCAGGCTATCCAAGGTCCAAGATCCAAGATGATGTGATCCATCGACAGTCGACAGGCAAACAAAACAAACACAATCTTGTCGAGTCTCCTAGCTTGAGTCGAGAATATCTAACCTTTGTTCACACAGTGCTGCTCAGCTGTTCATAACATCGCAGGCGAAGATATTTTGAGCACGAGCTCACAGCATAAAAAACAAAAAACAAAGAACTACCACAAGACATCCAGAAAGCATTAAGTCGTGTGCAAAAACACATACACTCTGTCATTTACTATCATCTTCATAACTCTCACTTGAAATATTCCAGAAAGAGCAATGACGTTGACCGAGAAAGTCGTTGAAACAAACCTATCCGAAGACGAATTCTTCATTGGAGAAAATGATGACGGGCCTCATGAATCCGAAGGACCCAGTTTTGATGAATCAGGTATGTGTGATCGCAATGTTCTGCACTGTTCTGCATTTAGAATAACATAACCAAACATTTTTTGTTAATGAATAGGGTTGTTCAATTCGGGAACATCAGTGGCTTCTGGGTCGTACATGGTCCCCAAAGGCGTAGCAGTGGAGCAATTACGAAACTACAAAGGTCACAAGCAACTAAAAGATAACTGTCCGGAGGACGTGCGCAAAATTCTATCTGCAAAAGGATTGTTTGACGTATACGATCAGTTTGTACAAGAAATATATGATACAAAAGAAACTCGTGGCTTCTGGGGTAAATGGAAAGATGCACAGTTCATCTCTATACTGGATCAGTTTAGAGATGATTTTGCAGCCAAGGGGGTGAAAGTTGTTTTATGTAAACGCAAGTCAGGCAATGGAACATATCGTTGGTTGGAGTTCATTGATGTAGATGAATTGAAAGGCTACGTTCCTCAATACGATGTATCAAATCTATCAGGTCAAATCATCAAGACTGCGTATACGAAATTGCAATTTCCGAACGGGGTTGCAGTTGAGGAACTCAAAGAATGGAATGGGAGGAAGAAGCTCAAGGAGAAAGTCCCAATTTATGTTCAAAAAATGATGGAAAAACATGATTTGACAAAAGAGTATGACCAAATGATTGACCATGTCATTGAAGCTGGAGTGAGCTCCAATTGGAAAACTTGGAAGATTGAGAAGCTAAAGGGAGTGCTAGAGGTTTACAAACCTATGTTCCATGATAAGGGAGTTGACATTTTTGTATGTTGTAAAGAGGAATATATCAGCCATGGTCAATATGGAGGTCATATGGAGTATTTTCGTTGGATTGAGTATGTCGATCGATCAGAGCAACCCAATTATTACCCTCAGCGTTCGGCGGATTTGAAGAAAGACTGCATTATTCTTTAAATGATTTGTTGTTAATTTTATGTGGATTCAGTCGTTGTATTAATTTGACTGGTAAGAGAATGGTTTACAATGGTAAACGGTACTTATCTACCTTTTATGTTGGTATTATGTAGATACCCAACTACCTAAAAATAAAGTTGAGTCATTATTCATTGAATGAAATTGACCAGTGGATATTATCATTTCCATGGGTCTTATACTACCTAAATAGTCCACCATGACCAACCCAATGAAGGCAAGACAGATCAGATCACTCTCAAAGCTGTAGTGCACTCCACTTCAGAGTCTTTGGGCCTGCTACCTAAGTTAAGTCCGCACTAACAAGGTGTTGGTGGTGCAGGCCTAACTTAGGCCCCTCCGACGATTTCTTATTGACCACCGTACCCTATCAGGATGTTAGTGTACATACGTTGGTAAATAAGATATCGCCTTGAAGGTGTGTTTGCTCCGAAGTGGAGTGGCTGTAATGTTCGCTAAGTAAGCAACTTCTTCTGACAACCCGAGATTGATCTTAATCCTTTTACAAGCAGAATAGGAGTCTCCCCCAAGTCAAATAGGACCCAACCAACTGGTATTAAAATGAGCATGTCATCATATGTCTGCATTGAATCAGCAAACGTGCAATGGTGTTGGAACTAGTCTCATCACATGTGTCAATCTATCATACAGTTTTTGTAAGAATTTCGAAGATGTTCACAAAATTTATTTCAGAGCTCTCCAATGAACTTTGTTTTTTCATGTGTATTTCAAGTTGATTGTTGAGCCAATCTCAGAGTATGCTGTTGTTTTAGACATATCATTGCAATTTAGAAGCATGCACTGCACAAGATGCAAATACAAAAAAGAATGAAACACAACATGTTAACAGACCTGGGCCAATATATGTAATTGCCCACCTTGTGGGCGAGCTCCTCCTTTGCTCTAAATGTGATAGTTTCCTATGCTGTTGAGCTTGAACTTTGGCACCGCACTCAGTTAGAGCTGTTGAAATGTTTCTGTGATTGATGAATGTATTAAAAGTCATAGCTAAAGTATTTACAATTAACTTGTAGTTTATTCAAACATAAAAATTACATTTGTCATGATATGAAAATTACTTCAATGCAATTTGGGAATTGTGAGCTTTACAAATCTATCTACAAATGAAAAAATCAAACTGAAGATTTTCTGTTGACCTCTATTAAATTTCCTTGTATATCATGACTTTACACATGTCCAAGGCATTTTTTACGCATGTTTCTTCACGAAACTTGTGTTGTTAAATCTGCATTGAAGTTAAATGTAGTAATCTGATGTGATGTATATGAGTTTGGTGTCATGCAGGATTTTTGACCACGTCGTTCAAGAAAAATCAAAGTTGATCACTGATTCCGGTAATCTACATTTGTAACAAATGTAAGCCGTCAAAAAAATTAAGACATGTTACATAAAGTACTACGTATCTAGAAAATGTTACACTTATCTATGTATTGAGGTCATGTTTTTTGGATTATTAATGACGCATCATTTTTTGGGTTGGCCTAGGCAACCATAAATACATATAAAGTCAACAAGAGTGGTTACACTGTTCCTGTCTTCTAGGAACTCTCTTTGTTTACGACACCAGATTTCATCTTCTAAAAATACCATGTTTACCTGGTCACTTGTGTTGTTCACTTCTAGATAACCGATAACGTATAATGCATCAACATGTTTAATTACGACAAGATACACAAAATACAAATGATTCAGACACATGACTCACTGTTGAAAGTTTGTCTCCAATTTTGTGTAATTGTATTGCTTTGCTGAGCAAATCTCTCTCCCAGATGTGGTTGGATCACGGAATGAGTGATATGGTATGTCTCCAATAAATCATCTGGCCAGCTGATATGTTTCTGTCACAACCCGTAAACTGATGTTGGCTTGGTACTCCATACATGCCAATGTGGCTCCTTGAACTTCACAGTACGCAGAATTGTGTGCTTCACCCCTCCTCTAGCTTTTCTAATAATCCTGATAGCAGTCTCACTTAGTCCCATGTTATTACTGGAAGTGGGTTTCTTTGACATTGCTCTCCGTATTCTTTGCTGCACCTTGAGATTCTTGTTTACTTCTTTGGACTCATTGACAGCTCTTATAGGCTGAAGGCTGTTTAAGATACTCTCTCTTAGACTTTTTTCTGGAGTAAGGATACTAGAAGCAGAGTTATTTGAGCTACTGGACATGACAATGTTCTTGCTTCTATATCCATCATCTTTCCCTCTTTCTCATTGTTGTTATTCCCGTCAGACATCTGGAATCATAAAGATCTAATGAATCATCTGAAGAAAATATTTCTATTGGAAGATTTTGATCCCATCAATCATGAAATTGAAACAGAGGACGCTAGGAAACTTACTGTACTAGTGTTCAGCTATGAAAGGTTAATGAGGGAGCTACTGTCTGACAAGGAGGTCATGAAGTGTATTATGACAGGTTTTGACCCTGAAGCATGGATGCCAAAAAGTGATACGAATGATCATGAAATGGATGATGGATGTCAATACTAAGTATAATTAAAGACAAAGATTCAGTGTGCCTGTATTGACGGGCATAGACGTCAATTGTTCTAGTGAAGAAGAATATCACCCTACACTAGTATGGCCTTTCCCATTATCCTTAGTCTGGACAAGAGTCACTCAGACAAATCTGGTACTTCATTAGCGGTAGATTCCTTGCAATTTATTCCTGTGTGGCAGCCAGGAAAAATTTGCTGCACTTCCCAAACATCTCTGCTGGAATGGGAAAAGATGGCAACAAAAACGAATGATGGATTCAAACAACTTGTGGATCCTCGTAAATGCATGGAGGTGGCCTTAAACTTAAAGTCAAAGCCAATACTGCTCTGAGAATAGAGTGCTCATGTGGAAGGATGAAAAAGACACATATTTCCTGAAGCCCTATGTTTTATTCTTTGTGAGTGATATTGCTGGTATAAATGAAATGATTGGGCATGACAACAATTTCTATACAAATTTGTTGGTAAAGGATTTCCAATGTAATCTCAAGGATCTAATTGCATCATCAACAAAATGCAAGCAGATATGATGAGAAGATAGCTGTGTGAGTAAATATGAAAGAATGTTGAACATATATTGATATGAAAAGAATGATTTGGTTAGTAAGAGGGATACATCCTTGATTGGAGGGGACAATGAGTCAGCCCAAAGTGTAACAGTCCATTGAAAGTGCATTCAACAAAAGTTGCCCCTATCTGATCCCTATCAAGATATTATTGGTATGAGGCTACAGAAGACATCATTGAATTGAGAAATACTAATTCAGCTACAAAGGTGAAGATCAACAACATTTTGGAATACAAAGAACAAAGAAGGATGTACCCAAAATGTTGAACAGATTTTTGATTCAATAGACAATTGAAAATGAATCGTTTGGTCTGCCCCCCTTTTTCAACTTGATTGTAAATCGAAAAAGGACGGGCTGCTTCTGCTGCCATTTCAATCCAACTGAACTGACAGCAGGAACAGCCCGTCCTTTTCAATTGAATGGATCGATCAAAATCGGAACCATCAATTGATTCAGACCGCCGTCGAGGGGGTAGTTCCGTCGATGGTTGATCGATCAATTGAATCGATGTGATCGGCGATTGGTTGGATTGCCGTTTTTCCTGTACGTTTGACTTCAAACGCAAAATAAAAATTTCCCGCCAGAACCCTAATAGCTGGATTCCTGTTTTTTTAAAGACCTTTCCTCGTTTACTGACATGGGAACAGTTCTTCTCTGAGCCACACAAGAGGAGGTTAATCGAGGAAGCTAAGGCCGCAACATGGGATCTTCAATGCAGGACATTGAGAAACATATCTAGGGTGTCATATAAAAAGAAGGGAAATACTGAGGCAGAGCTCTCTTCACTGATGTTTAGTGTTAAAGCTTGGGTTGGCTAGTTGTTTCAACTCTGCATGTGATAGAAACCACAGGAGGGAAGACTAAGACCTCTCGGAGGTTTCAGAAGAAATTTGCTTCACAGCTCGCTTTCAATGGGATGGAACAGGTTATGATTGAGCATATGTTTGCAAGAGTTGCAGAATGTTGCAGTAAGAATCATAATATGACTAAGAATGGGGTCATATTTCTTCAATACTAGATATGGTTCTGATGAGGAGATGGATAGTACGAGGATGAGAGAGAACAAATGACACAGTTGATGAAATCAGTCTGCATTCAGGATTGTTTTTGGATTGATGTGAGAATTAGTTCCCAAGATCAAGATAGAGTGAGATGCTTATCAAGGCAGTTGTGGATAACAGTAACAAGTACTTGTCAAATGCATGGATATCAAAACTACTGTGAAAATTGGAGGAGTAACTTACAGGAGACACCTTGGTAGGGAAATACATGGTATGACTTTGCAGCTATCAGATTCCTGAAAAACTATTGATTCAGAAAATGGGAACATGTCTGTTGGAAGAATCCTAGGTTTCTACAAATTTGCCACAAATTTGACTACACAAAAGCTTATCAAATTGGATGGTACAAGCTTAGATGATTGTAAAGCCAAGGTGTTATCTTTTGGGTTAGTTGCCAAGAGAGAAGAAAGGGTCTGATCGATTGACTTCAATTAGATTATTCAAGAAGTGAGAGCAATGAGCTCTCTTTATTTAAAATAAGGTTTCTGAAGGTTTGCATACGTAGGATAAACTCCGTAGCCGTAAGTATTCTAACACTCCCCACAAACCAAAGACACCTTTGTGATCTCTCATTCTTGGTTGTTCAAAGATGCTCCTATACGGTCTCGGCTGGTCTCGGTCTGTAAGTGGATCTTGAAGTTCGCATGATGTTGCGAAGCTTGGATCTAATTTATTCTTGAATTTTGTTGCTTTTATGATGTTGCTGTTTGGACCGTTGCCGTGATGCATGATGTTGATCGTTGACTGTTGATCTTGCGAGATGAGCGAGAGGAATAAAAATTGATTTGATGCTTGAGTTTGCAGCATCATTCGGGCAATGCTGTGAGGTCTGCTCTTTCTCCCTTGGTGATTTTATTTCAAATCGTTCGTTTGATTTATTGTTTGATTGTGCATGAGAATTTGATGACACACCAAAGACGATGACGAAGAGACAGCTCAAAAGTTGTCAAGCACGAGTTGTTTAATCTTTTGGACCGGCATAGTCCACTCTCGATTGGATAGCTCTGGCTTCTTCAACCATTTATTTTTTGGGTGACAAGTCAACAGTTGTGTCCGGTACGCCAACACCGGACCCAGCAACACTTGATGCACCAAATGCTGCCTGCTTTTCAACTGATGAGTTCGATTTTCGATCCGACTTTTCTGGATCTGACACATTGCCAATAACTCCCTGTGATCTTTTGCTCGGGCTCGGATTCTGCGTGGCTCCCACAGAGGCTGATAACTCTCCTTCGTCGAACTGATCAGGAATGAGAAGGTGAGAATCGTGTTGCTTGTCTGGGGATTTTTCTACAAAGTCCATTCTCTAACTTTGTAAATTCTTGCACATATCTATTTCAGCTCTCCACTATCTCTCTTCCACAAATGCTCGAAGTCAAAAGGCGAGTTCAATCTGTCAATCTTCTTTTCAGCCAAGCATTGACCTAACTTTTCATCTGCTACTTCTTCTCATTTCACAGGAGGTCTTGGCGCTAGAATTCAAAGACTCGGGACTCTAAACTTCGTTGACGTGGAACAAGTGGCACCTCTCTCGGAAATAGCGGAGAAAAGGTAAGAGCGTCGATCGGCAGTCTGGTTCCGATCGAATTCTTGTCAACCTAAACTAATTCACTCTGCTTTTAATCATACTTGTAGATGGCGACTTCCGTCTTAAAGGCGTTGGCTTCGACCTAAGCTAATTCATCCTGTTCTAGCAGGACAGCGATGTCTCCATCCTAAAGGTCTGCCGTGTCAACAACTTCTTCGAAGGCGGTCGAAGGTAAGTTTGACTTGTGTTGGATTGGCAATTTCATTCCAAATCCGTTCTAACGATTCATTTCTTTTCAAAAGTTGTGCCGTCGAAAGCAATTTATTTCTTTCGTTCGGGAAATTCCATTCAACAATCTGATAGGGGCAGTGGTCATGCAACAAATGTTGGTTGAGATTAGTTCCTTCGGATCTCGGATCTCTTGTCGGGTGGCTTCCGAGGTGGTCGGAGAAAAGCGGCCGGCATGTTGAAATCCGAGCAATGCGAAGAGGATTCGATTCGAAAGAACGGGGCAATTCCAAGGAGGAAGCACTCAACAATTCTCGAAAAGAGGAAGCTTGCTGAAATGTTGTTCATCAGCATTGCAACCAAGAAGAATTGTAATGATTATCATACAACAGAGATGGTCTCACATTCCAATCCTCTTCAAAATTTCATTGTCATCATTAATCTCAAATGGCATGGTGAAATCAAAACTAACATTCGTCTTCTGAGGACACATTTCACATTGAATCACCGCCTTGTGATTAGTATTCACCACAATAAATGGCAATGGAATCTTCTCCTCCTCCTGATTTTTCTCCCCTCGTGTTTGAGGAGGGGTAGAGGTCAACTCAGCAACTTCACGTGCATGATTCCTCTGATATAAATTATTAAAACAAACATTTTGAGTAATGAGTTCCTGAAGTATCTCACGTTTACGTTGTACTTCGGCTTGACGCCTGGATCGTTCGTCCTTTAGCCTTTGGAGCTGTTCCGATATCTTTTTGGATCGGACTTCCTCGGTATCATGAGACTTTGGTTTCTTGTTACCAGAGTCCTTGATGGTTCGATTGCCAGGAAGTCCGTTCCAGACAATCATTTTCTTGTCTTTGACAATTATGTCCATTGCCATTAGGACATTTAAGGCGTCGTAGACGCGGCGACGAATGTTCTTTTCGTCGTATTTAGATGCGGGTGGTTTGGAGCGTTTCTTTTTGGATTCGCTGTTGGCGGCTGCGTAGGCTCGGGCTTCTTCTTCTCGAAGTTCTTTGATGAGCTGAGGGAGGTGTTAATTTGAGCAGGTGTGTTAGGAACACAGTTGCAAAATGTAGTGTGTTAATGACAACAAATACGTACCTCATCAGCCACCTCATTGTAAGAAGTAGTCCCCTTCCCCTTAACCCTCTCACAAATTTTCATACTAAAATGTCGAAGACCTTTCCCAGGTGCAGCCGGCGCCTTTGCAGCCTTTGACTTGTCATCTGCTCCAGCCAATGGAGAAGAAGAAGCGGCTGCGGCATTCGGCTTGGACTTTTTAGAGGGACGTCCTCCTGTCTCGTCAGTACTTGTCCTGGCCATGTTATAGTGATTAGGGTAGTGACGAGCAATATTATGAGGACTGGTCCCGTCGTAATAATATGGATTGTACGCCTGGCTCGGGGCAGAATATGGGGTGACGAAAGGAGGTGGGTATGAGTAGTGCTGCTGCTGATGTTGGTGCTGATTGAACGAAACAGGCGTGATGTGTGCTTCGTGGTGGCGCCATTGGGGTTGGTATGGTCGAGGTGACATTGTTGCGGCTTGCTTTGGAGGTTTATTGTGATTCGGATTGGGGATTTGATATTATCGGGCGACCGCTGGACAATTTATGGGGGCCATCGCCATTTTTGTTGCATTTGATTTGGTCGTGGTGGATCATGGTGTTTTTGGGCACCGATTGAAGATGGAAAGCCCTCCACATCACGTGTTCCGGGATGAGCGCTCGTTGGTTTGGGGTTAAAAATCGATCGACACCGCGGCCAAACGGATGCGCGGTGACCGAACGGACGCGCGGCTCTCAGGACTTATAAGAAATTTGATTTTCACGGCTGTAATGATAATTTAAACAAATTCAAATTTGACGTCGAATGCCAATAAGGATGGATATTCTACGCCAAATTTGGAGCGAACGGGTCTTTTGGATTTTAAATATATTTCCTCTGTTCCCTGAAAATTTAATTTTGATTGTTGGCAAATGGGTGTGTGAGTAGCAGGTAGGTAGGTAGGGTAAAATAAGAATTTACTCTATCTATTTAGACTTCAGTGATTTTAGGCGACACCTTCCTCGGCTGGAATACATTTGTCAAACCAACAAACATGAACTATTACAATTTCATCATGGTAACAATCAGAGTGACCAATCATCAAATGCATATCGAAAGGAGGCCACATTTCATCTAAATCCAAACTATATCGCGACATGCAGATCAAACGTGTCTTATCCTATCTACTGGCACCTATAAGTTGTCTCTGCACAGTTGTATTTGGCATCTTCTGGGATTTTATCATACATAATCTGACTTGTTGTTGCTCCCAGTTGAGAGGATTTGGTAATATTGCTCCCATCATCCCGTCGTCACTGTGATCTCGATGGTAGGACGAGAGAACGAGTGAGCTAGTAGTGGTTACTCTAATACGCACTGCTAACACCCCCACAATTATATGCTGAGACTGAGATCACCAGGATTGGAGTGAAAAAAAGCATGAAAAAGACTGAGACAAAAGCCATGGACCATGGGGAAAGATGAGAACAATCCGAATTCTAGAAACTCCCAACTCATTCAACAATTCCATAACAGTATAAAATTCCACATTTCTACTACCATAGTTCACACATTAATCCGCTCTCAATATACCTCGGAGTGGCTTATTAATTTGTTATTTTGTTATTTGTCCTCTCCGAGAGCCACTTTTAATTTGTTAACAATTACCCAACAGGTTATTATCAGTCATTTTAAAGGATTTAATCAGGTCGTGCAAAGGTTATTTTGTGATCGTGATACACTCAGAGAGGAGTTAATTTGTTAAGAAAATCTCGATTGGCATCAGAACGGCTAAATTTGTTAGCCTATTTATGCTGCGGTTCAGCATCTTTTGAATTTCAATTGTTGTTTTGATTATTTTCATTGGTTTCGAATTTGATTGTTTTTCAATAGATTCATTGCTTGCACACAATTTATTTTTTCAATAGTTGTGGTGATGAGTATTTTATTGGATTATCTTTTTCATTGACTTCGTTTCATCTTTCTACTAGTTTTAACACTCTCAGTGCTGTGGTGTTGCGCAGTGTGGGTGGTTGGTTATCCGCCTTCGGAGATCAGCCTTCACCCTCTGAGGTACATAGGTCATTTGTTTATTGATTTGTTTGATTAATTGCTTAATTGAAGATATTTTATGTTTTGTGGAGTGCTTGACTTTTTTATCATCAAAACAAATGAATGCATTTGGATGTTTATTATTGATTGGCTGTCAGTTGAAATGTATCGACCAGAATGATTGCTCAAGTTTTGCAGTGACTTGGGTATCATTGGAAAATAGCAGCTTGTGTGATTCAAAATTATTTGTATTTGGCATGAAATACTTATAGCACATGTAAGTTCTTTTGCTGATCCGGCATACCAATACCAGGAATACTCGCTATGAACTCTCCAGCTTGTTCTGTTGTCTGGATAAGGTAGACGATTGCCTTTATTCCTGACGGTGCTAATCAGAGTAAGTGATTGCTTGCATATTCAAGCAAGTCACAAGTTTCAGCTAAGGCTAAGGATACTTTCCTATCTGGAATCACTCCAACTTTTCTCTGTGTGTGCCGCTTCACTACAGTGGAATTGATATTGGTATCATGTGGTTCTCATCCTACCAGCAAAGTGAAAGGCCTAATGTGTGCAGTAGGTAAGGGAATGATAAGAGTGCACCCACGTCATCTAGCTGATTAACACATGGGATTTCCAGTTTGTAAACTGGAAGAACATAGATGATATGAGCACTTTGAGTGCAGGTAGCAGCTGAAATTGGCAGACTTATCAATTGGCATGGGCACACCAGAGTGTAACACTACCCTTATCGTCTAGTCAGCACACAGCCGAAAAGTGCAGTTTGCAATCGATATTTTAACTTTATGCTTCTGCATCTCTTGCCACAATAGTTTTCAGCTCTAGCCCAGTCGCCAACTTTTGTAGCCCTTGACTTCAGCTTTTATTTGGTATTCTGATGGCCTTCTAGCTCCAATTTTTGGCCAAGATATGCCATTCTGACC
>JALLAY010000003.1:0-40503 GCA_036939635.1 Cyclotella baltica | reverse complement strand
ACACTCTCCCTGCTTCGTCCTCATGCATTCCACGCTTCCGCGCTGCTCCCCGATAAGCGAAGTGCGTCAAGAAAAAAGGGGCATTTTGGTGTTTGCTCGCCAAATTCCACAATTCCCAACGCACGCCACCACACTCCACTTCCGTCGTGGTACCATCGATGCTTCAATACGCCACCACAATTCCAACCCTGCCGCCGCAATACCAATACTAGTTACAAGTACGAAATAGCAATTGCATTTGTTAACAACATAGCAAGAACGAAAGCCGCCGCCGCTGCTTGTCGCCATCTCCCACATCACCTCCCAAACGTGAATACACACAGGAGCATGGCTCCGTGCACATCGACCACGATGACAACTTACTTACACCTACCGCAGCCTACCGCCTTCTTGATCCCTCACCTGTCAAAACCTCCATGCATATTCACGTTTTGTCCAGGATTCATTCGGCGCCTACGTCGATGGCTGCTTCCTCTCTCTCTCTCGTCACCATGACGTAAACCCAATCCTCCTCCAAAATCAGCCTAATAATAATCCACCAAGCCAAAAACCTCCTAGCCAAAGTGCAACCTATTTAGTAAAAAGACATCATCCGATCCCTGCGCCGATAAATATAATAATGGCAAACAATTGAGCAAGACATCCAAATATTAAATCCAGAATAGGACTTTGAATTAGTTGCACTTTTCGATTCAAAGATCAAAGATGAAGAAAGGATTTTCTCTGTTGACGACATGAATGATCCCTCGCTGCTTTTAAATTTGCTGGTTCACTACTTGCTGTCATCAGAAGATATTTTGGGTGACGTAACCATATCAATCATTAAGTTTGCAATGGTTCAATCTGCTAACGGGTCATCCCAATCAAAACACTACTGCACCAAAACTAGAGGCAGGGCACAACTGTCTCTCCAAGTAACAGCTCTCATGTCATCTACCATGGCGAGGGGCAACATGTTTCCACTTCAAATGCCAAAGAATCAATCCATTCTCAAGGTAGGCCTCGGCTGGGAAGCAGCTACGCCATCATCTCATGAACAACAAAAACCAATCGATCTGGACGTTAGCTGCGACAATCAGAACCATGGATGAAACCGCACAAACATCGCATTTCAATTGAAACAGTCGAAGCACATCAAAACTGAATGTAACGCATCTGTCTTGGTTACTGACGTTGGATGAGGTGTAGGAGTCGCCCGGGTTGATATAGGAATTCTAGACGAAACGAGGAAGAGGATTTGTTGTGTAGGACAAATTGCAAATCGTGCTCGCTCATCTTACGGAGACGTGAATGCCTCATATTTTCATCTCAACAACTACTTACTTGGATAGGTGTTATCGAATTGTCATTGCTCTTTACTGCTAGTTGAGAGTGTAATTTTAAGTCGTATCTAAATTCGATTAGTCCACTTTGACTTGGAATTTAACTACGAAACAGACTTACATTAATGTTGTCGAATGGTCTCCATCACCACTCTTTGGTTGTGTCGTAGAATCGATGAAGATGCAGTGTGAATGTCATCATTCTTTCGTCGATGTAATTAACCAACAATAATTTCTCACTTCCATAAGTAGGTGTCGCCGAACCGTATTCGCCCTTTGCTGCTGTTTTTGAGTCTAATTAAAAGTAGTATCTATATCTTGTTCTGCATAATTAATATTTACACTTGGCCTTGGCACACTGTAAATATTAAAGTGTTGTTGGAAGAAATATCTCAGCTACTATGTGGTTACACGGCATAATTATTTAAAACATCTCAATAATACTTCAGTGCTGTCAATGCAGCAAAGTCCTGAATCTTCTCAACTGGAATCGTCTGGAATTACTTTGAATAACACAAGAATTGATGTGTAAGAATCTTCCGAGTCAAAAGTAGGCCGACCAAGTATAAATGTCATCTCTTTGCCACCGTGAAAAGAAGTAGGATCAGGTCCGTCATCGTCACCAGTATTGTGGAAATAAATTAATTATTACCTGTAGGCGCAACTTTCAGTCCACTTAAGAGTTTTGTTTCCATGTCAGCGTATCCCATCAACGAATCAAATTGTTTATCAATATCTCTGTAGAACATACAGATAGGGAATCACTTCTGCTCCCTCGATTTTTGCTGCTTCTAGCAGTCTAGCATTGTTGTATCTTGTTCAAAGTATTAGTTAATAATGTGGGCTCCACTTTGGAGCAGCAACGGAGGGCTGAAGATGAGAGCCATTTGCGGCACGGGGGCATCGTGGATTGTGTCGTGATTGCAATCAGCAGCAGTACAGGAAGATGTTTTGACCAAAGAATCTAAGCGTCTTAGGTGAATAAAGGAACAAGGCTTACTTAGTTTTGGCAGATGTCGTCTGTAAGCAAATCGAAGGAAGCACGAAGCTTGCACCAGCGGCAAGAGCAACGTATTGATCATTTAATTATTGATGGCGCCGATGTTGTCGACGATGACATTGATGGCGTCGACTTGTACTTACATTGATGGCGTTGACTTACTTGCTTTGATGGCTGTTTCGCACGCAAAATACACTGCAAAAGACGGCAAGTTCACACGTGTTCTTCGGTGTTCGCAAAACAGAGCAAACACCAAAATGCCTACCAATTCCTCCTACAGGGTATCTTGTACTGATGCACTTCGCTTATACCTAACCAGCTTGAACCAGCCACTTAAAGTTTTATTTCATCAGTCAAATAGAATTACCTACTAGAGCTCATCAACATTCCGCCACAAGGCCCGAGCCCGAACGAACCACACCGCCTTCCAAAAATGGGCGATTCCCAAGATGCCCAGACCGACGAATGGGCATGCTTGTTGCGTTCTTTGCTGGATCGTCCGGTCCCATCTGTAACTGATGATGTATTTGAAGACAAGGTGCGGGGTATCGCATTGTCAGAAAATAACCGTGATGAGAGAAGCAGCAGCAGCCGCGGCAACAAGAGTAGCACCAGCAGCAAGAAGAACCTCAAAGATTTGCAAAAAGCGACGAAACCACCTCAATCATCCCCTGTCTTGGCTCCCATACAAAACCTACCGGCAGACACCACCTCCCTAATCCTGTCCCACTTACACCCCTCCGATCTATTCAACTTCTCCTTAACTTCTAAACGAGGGGACAAAGCATTCAGCTGTGAATTATTATGGAGGTCTAAATTCTTAGATAGGTGGAACTGTCCTGACTTGATGCCATTGGCAGATGAAGCAAGTATAGCATCGGGGCTTGATATGGGTGATGCATCAGGTGTTGAATGTGGCTTTTGGAAGCAAGCTTATATCTCGGCACATAAAAATACACATGATTTATGGGTTAGACATTGGAATTGCTGTTATCCGGATGATTTTACCACTGGTCAAGGAAGGACTGTGATTCCTGCAATTAATCTTAACAAATGCAATAGGGAATGGGGGACACCTCTGGAATCTCGAGAAGGTAAACAAGAGAAACTCGAAGAGAGTTTCAATTCAGCTTCTCTAAGTCTCTGTCCGTCTTGTCGATATCACCCCATGATCCAGAACGGGTACAATTCTGAAATCTGCCAAATGGTCCGCGATGAGTTGAGTTACGCGGCAGATTCGGCGGCACAACAGACCGAGGAGAATGATCCCGTGTACAAGGCTGAAGTTGTGGCAGCAGCTCACTCTATACTTGGCAATAGACAAGAAATGGATTGTTACGGTCTTGACACTACCACAGCAAAAACTATACATTATTCAACCATGTATTCAGTTGCCAAGTGGTGTAGGAATGTTCGTGTGTCTGAAGGTGCTGCTGCTATTTCTGTCGTGGGGTCTAACTTGACATTGTTGGATAGATTTCACAATCAGCTGTGCAGCAGGGATGATTCATTGAGCTGCCAAGATCACCAACAGAAAGTTCGAGATAGAGCCACCTATGCATTTGAATGCGCCTCCACATACAACCGCATTATTAATACCGACCAATACAATGCATCAGGACTAAACTTCCTCACTGACGCTCTCTTCTTCAACATTCATCAAGCGTATAAGAACGACCTTTTTCTTACCGGATCATGGAGATCCAAAATGGGTCATGGTGACACGGTGAAACACAAGTATCCTGTTTTCTTAAATGAGTTGCTAAAGGATCTGGACCAGACGTCTCCCGATGTACAGTCGCCCCACTCATTGTCGAAGCTGGGTCCAAATTTCGAAAGGGCTCACCACTCGTGGCATATCGTGCGTCTCACTAATCCAGACTTTTTGAGACCCATTACGTTCCGGGCTTATATTCAATGCCCCAAGGCTTTTACGGTGTTTCCATCACAGGGATATTTAAGGGGAGGGGAGACTGTGTATGTAGTACTGGGAGTAAGGATAGAGGGAAGCCTTTTGAACGAAGCTTTTGAAACAATTGATGCGGAGAGAGAACAGGTAACTATGCCTAAAAGATTATTGTGCAATCATTTTTCGAGTGTAGTCCACTTACTGAGTGTTGTTGCCTTCCTAAATCTATACCCATTAGGCGGACCCATCCTTTGTAACTCTCAATGCAAAAAAGGGCCATCTCCCCTCTGTTCCCTTCGTGTTTCGCTACATGTTTGCTCCTTGCTTTCCCTGCCTCCCACACGATTACGTAGCGAGATCAGATATTGATTCTGGGTTTCCATTTGTAGCAAATCCACAACCGACACCATCAAAGTTGCAATCGATTGTAGATCATCTTTGGGACAATGTAACAGCAGAGGCGGATGTGCGGACCATTCACATATCGTGCCATGTGAATTCTAACTACGGGCTGGATGAATTTCACAGATCAACTCTAATGCCATTTGACTTGCCAATGAGTAAGTCTTGGAGAAGTTCCAACCCATCAGCTCTTCCACTAACTACTGTGATGCCAAATTTGCTGGAGAGGGACAAGAAGTTTTTCTACATTCTACAAAATCTCGATTCTGAGCTGGAAAAGTCAAATAAGGGTGATTGCTACCGGTCTGAAAAATGCTGTCACATTTGCAGATGCGATTGGGGGCCGCAATCTGAGATCCTGGGCAGAGCCTACGCACTCCGTCGATTGGAAATTGAGAAGCATGAATTGACTCGATCGAGACAGCAAGCTGAGTTTTTCAGGACGCTAACTGCAATCCCTTTGATGTTGAAGAGGTCATTGTTAGATGAGGAAGATTCTCCTAGACTTCCATCCAAGGATATCACATTACGATTGAACCGAATACTCCAGCTTATTTACATCATGCAAGCAGATTATCTATTACAGAGACGTGCAGATCGCTTAGTATCAATAGAGGATCGGGAGTTATTGTTTACATGTGAACAGTATTTAGATGACACATACAGTGACATTCAACAATGCATCCAACTCATTGAGCACAGGATTGGTGAATCGAAGGATGTGAAACTTGGGCCATGGAGGCAACGTGGTGTTTATAGAAACCCTCGGTGTGTTGCTTCGGTTATCTCTGGAAAGTCTACAGAGAATGATACCTTGTTCAAACCAGAACCTGCTCATCTCCAAAAGTTTGCTTTGATGGAGCACAGCGTTGGGGGTTTAAACTTTGGTCGTCAGGATGATATTAATCACGATGAGTCTCAGATTTCCCCTCAAAAACAACCTTCTATGCACACCGACATGTTTAAAAACGATGCCATTAAAGGCCTCAAGAGTGCACTGGCTATGATTGGTAAGCCTGAAAGCTTAATGGGGCACGGTATCTATGATCGTGCGGAGAAATCAGGGGCGGTGATTCGCAATCCTAGCAATCCGTTGAGTGTTTTCTTTCGTACGTTGGCGGCTGAGAGATCAAGAGTAAACCTGACACAACAAGCTGTAAATTTATTGAGGGAATGGGCTTTGGCAGGATTCCAGTCAATCAAGAGAACATGCCAGAACTCTGGTTGTCCATGGGCTACAGTGAACTTTAAAATGAATGACCCCGATCCCGATGGTTTTAGTCTGGTGAATTTTGGTGCCAACATACCGTTAAATTTCCAGACAACTATGGCACATTACGTTTGCAATATTCCACTACCTGGCCAAGGGAGACTTGTTCTTACTTCGCCACGAGGTTACCATGAAAAGGAATCTGTTACTGATATTCTTTCACTCTATACTCTTGTTAAACCATACTCAAATATTATTTTCTCGTCACAAGGGGTTCAAAATTACAGGTCAGGCCCTATCGGAGAAATCAGTCATGCACAAATCAACCAGCAAAATCAACAGCCCCAACCAAATGCTGGTGAGGTAAATGGCATTCCTGAGTTAAACATTGTTTGGCTAATTGCAAGGCATCTTGGGTGGACAGGTGTGTAGTATTTGTCTATCTCTTCTGCAGCAGCCACACATACTCCTACAAGTCACATTAATTTTCATTTATATTCTCCTTATATTCATATCAATGCACGCAAAATCTTTGGTTCAAGTTGATGACGATCACAGCCGAGGTTCAATTTTAGTTGATAGGCGAATTTTGATTGCAGTCCAATGGTTTAGCAATAGCATTGTAAGTGCCACAAGAAGAATGGGAAATAATTTTTGCAATAACGGTATTATCACTTATTATATATTTTTGTGATAGATGGTCTCATCGCTGCTAGGATCATTGCTGTCCAGGAAATTCAAGTTAGTCAAAACGATTCCAGCAGATTTCCATTTCTTCGACGATCATACTAAAACCGCCCACTCTGATATGAGGTGAGCACATACGCCCCTTCAACATCCTGGTTATTGCCCAGATCAATACTACAGCCAAATCTCATTTGTATTAGGTTTTGGACTGCCGAAGAGTGTGGAGTCGCAGCTGTTCTCGTATTCGGCTTTTACTTTGTCTTGGGTAGACTATCTGAACGTCATGTAAGTAGAACATACGAGCGGGAAATGAGGGATGATATAACAGAAAGGCCTCCAAAACATGGGACCCTAAACAGATTCACATGGCACGTATCTCATTGGGCACAGATACTCTACAACAATTCTTGCCCCTGGATGATCCAGAGACATATTTTTGTGCCTAGGTGGAATAGAATAAGCCGCCAAGAGACTCTTGCTAATGTATCACATCACCGCAGCATTGACTTTCGTGAGCATCGGTAAGCTGTTGTGGTTTCAGCTCTTTGAAGGTATATTTCCTATATAATGTTTGATTCATTATTCTATTAAGGTCATTATTCAATGCGGATAATGGAAGAGGACGCATGTTAGTAAGCACTGGCACCAGTCAGCTTGGATTTTGGAGTTATTCTGTTGGCCTCGGATTTGCCTTGTTGAGTTTCTCAGCTTGCAGTCCTCACTTTGTAGTGAACTCATTAACTGTGTTTTGTTGCAGCATCGCATTTGGTATGAGCATGTCCGTAGAATCTCTTGAAAACATTCGCAGGTAAGAACGTATCGTTTGGTATTAGGTTTTTAGCTTTGGCCATCATGAACCTCAAGAAAAAATATTCAGGACGACCAGCACTGGTGTTTTGTCAGTTGTGAAACCTCGGCGTTTGAACACACTTGTCACTGGATATATCCTTGTTGGACAACTTGTTGGTGGATCTGGAGGTGAGTTTGAGTTTACAATCACAAAGAATGATGCATAACCGAGCTTAACATTTGGTTCATTTGTTCTCTTCCCTCGCTAGGAATTATCTTTTTGGCAGAATTTATTGTAACATCCATTATCCTCATTCTTGGTGGAGCCGCCACGATAACCTCCCGAGCAGTAGAATGTTGGATAACCTTTGTATGCCTTGCATCTACTGCATTCTGGGGATTTGTCTTCGCAAGACTGGGTTTGTTGGATACTATCCGCAAAAGACAACGAGGTGTACCGTCCGCCTTACTGTGTGCTTCATTATGTTCTGTATTTGTTATGTGGGTAGGCGTTTTTACTCGTGTAGATTGGCAGGCATTGACTCCAGGTGATTTGGTTATGATCCAGCTTCACCATTTATTGAGCGAGATAAGAGAGCGTTGGTGGGGTAATTAAGCCACACAGTTTGGTGTTTTGATTGGTGAAATTACCAGTTTCTAGATTATTTTCATCAAGAGACCAATAAAATGTTAAATCCTCAATTAATTATCTAGGATTTGGATCTTAGACATAGTCCAAAAGGATTTCTCTGACTCATATTGACTGTCTATGCTTTGCGATTTTCCAAAATTGTAGGTGTATGTATTCAAAACTCAAAGTGATATAAGATTGCGAACAAGCCCTGTGAAGGCGACCAAAGTTGGATACCCTTTTAAAGATATTAATTCAAGGTTGACCTCTGCCTGTAGATCAAAGTTGCTAAATAAGAAAAAGACATCTGCAGTGAAGTTATCAAAGACACTGAAGACGACGGCAAGAAATTCTCAGCAAGCATCATATGACCTTAATATAACCAAAGGAGACTTAATCATAGACACTGACAAACTAGATCTAGATGTACTAAAGAATCTCCACTCCCTAACAATCAAAGTAGTCAGTGATCCCTAATTGAATAGTTTGTCTCCAAAAGGATTAGTAGGTTACAAGTCTATTATTCCATTTCCATGTCTCATCCTGATGCCTGGACGACAAGAGACCGATGATCAAGATGGATAGTGGTGTTGGTTAAGATGAATTGGTCGAGATGTTGGCAGAGTTTAGAGTCCTTGGGTTTTACATCTACCTAAGAATGTTCTTTGTTTGTAATTGCAAAATCTATTGCTTTACTCACCTATGTCTTTGTTCTAGCCATTCTAATGCCAAACATGTCCAGCAAGATACTTACCAGAATTATGGTCATTGCAAGTCAGGTTATTAGATTAACTTGGACTTCATTACCCATGCGTGACGTGAAATGCAGCTGTCCATGCCCCATTCTTGTTCCTACTCTATTCTAGTCTTTTTTGGAGGAAGAGACCCCATCTCCAACAATAAATGTCGTCACAATGTTTGCAGGCTTGACAAGGTTGGAGCAGCTCCTTTGACCTGTGCTTGTCTCGACAACCCTTAGGTTTGTTGCCAACTTGGTGACTCTGATAAGTAAGGACATGCAGTTGAAAATGATCCTCATTCAGGATTGCAACACAAATGCGTGCGGTGTGTTGATGGAGAAAGACTGGGTCAGGCTTTACATGCAAGTAGGCTTGTTCCAAAAGCAAAAGCCGACCCAGTCTCATTACCTCACTCAAGAGAGAGGCTGGAACTTCTTAAAAAAGCCCTCACTGTGAGCCACATGAAATGTGCTGCTGTAGAGGCATAGTTCATGAATTGTCAGAACCAACTTCATTTTATGTCACAATGGATGATTTTGTCGATGCGTTTGACCTAACTATGCGGTGACAACAGGTGTCCTTGCATAGCCACTAGGACCGGAATTTCATACCTCTCGTTGACGGGGTCACTACTTTTAGATATCCACCTCTCCTGAAAAGCTTTATCAGGTCAGATAAAGAAGTTTGTTTTGGAAGGGGAATTTTACCAAAAGCATTGGTGACATCAGCACCAAAGACCAATTGGTTCTCTGCGACAGCCAAGGCATTAAATATGTGACAAACCGTTTGATCCAGGCTGTTAGCATGGACTGTACTAACACATGGACGTCTTCATCTCTAATCGAACCGTCACAGGTGCAGAAAGCCTTCTTACAGCCATATTCCATCTTTAGAACATATGATATGATGAGGTTTTGGACAGGGGCTGTCAAACATAAATTATTTTTTTGAGCATTCTGTTGTTCTCATTCAAATTTCTGTCACTGGTCCTAATCACCACGGTCAAGAATTTTGCGCCTGATGAGCTTATGGCTAGCCATGGTGAAATTTAATACCATCCCACTTTGACTCCTCATAAAAACATGTGGGCAAAGACTTCAACTATTTGTTGCATTGTGCCTGGATCATACGTCAATTTGGTCAAAAGAGTATTGGTAATTCAATTGGTCGAAATTTATTTGGGGAATACCAGACTCCACAAGGCCATCTGGACACTTGATCGACTATGGGTAAAAATCCTCTGGCAATGAATGCCAAGCCAAATGTGTCTTTATGCCAAATAGTTCTGCACATTTCCTTTGTGATTTTGCAAAGCGGTGGAATATTACAACATGGAATGAAGACTCAGATGTTACAGATGGCAGAGTTCTCCAGTGTTGTTCATCACCTGAGACATTAGCCATAAAGGTAAGCACACATCCATTACTTGAAACATTAGTCATTGAGTCTGATATGCATAAGATAGAGGCGTTGCTGTTTTTCTGGGAGCCAAACTGCCATAGCTTCAATGCAACCGATTAATATGCACACCGTTAACAATTCTGTGCCAAGGAAGTTACCACAACCAAAATTCACAGCCAACAACATCCTATATACAGAGTGCTAGTGGAGCAATTAGTCTAATAGAATCCAATGCAGAGTTTGTAGGTTGGGTCTGCTTAAAGACACCCAATATTGTACATTTCTATTTCTACAGTGCTTGTGAAGCTACCTCGGATTTGACAACTTGAACATACCCGATAATGCACATGTAAATTGCGCAAGTGGAGTCAGCTCAATTGAATCCAATTCAACATCAATTATAATCAGTGGTACAGGAGGAGCAAAGTTTGACAAGTAGGAGAGAAGACCAACCATCGAAGAGCGATTTTATGCAATACTTGGCATTCTCTGTCAAGGTTGATGCAATGGCTGATTTAGATGGGATAATGACGATGACAAATCTAAGTGCACATCAAGCCAAAGTGTGACATTTGCAAGTTACTAGTCATACCAAGCATGGAAGAGTGTCATGTGATGCTTGGCATTCATGTGATCCCAATTTAGTATGTAAGAATGACATTATTTGTTATGCTAGTAATTGCACGATGTATATATGAGATTGAAACAATGACAATGTCACTCATGTCAATAGTACTGTGATGGCTTAAACTGCTACAATGTCCAAGAGTATCTAATTCAGACACAGATGAAGCAGAGCGAATATGGATCAGAATGTACAAGATTAATATCAATTTGAGTGAAGAGTATTATACTCACCATGCTGGTGATTTGAAGATAGCTTAATCTTGTCATGATGATGGTGTTACTGTTTCTTCTGAATCGACACAGACTGAGAGAAATAATATTGAGGAGAACACAGCAATGCAATCATGTTCCAATCTTGAGCATGGCAGAGTGTTAGAAGATGCTCAACATTCTAGCTCATTTGGTTGCCAGTTGAATCTTGTTGGTGTTGATTTTGATATATCCAACAATCATGATTAAGGTTACAAGTATCTTTACAATGCCCAGGAGTCCAGTGCCATGATTATGATCAAAAATGCATTTGCAGATCTAGCTTACATTGACTCGAGTGGTGATGTGAGGAAACAGAAATTGTTTGGTTTTGTCATGATTCTGCAAAGCTTATGCACTCAGGATCTTGAGTCAATCTTACCATGTATTGCATAGTTGATTTTCCACGCTCAGCCACATAAGGCAAATATGATACCTCTTGCATGGGTGCGCGTCACATCTGGTTCCCTGGACATAGTCTACCCATAAGAAGGATAAAACCAAAAGTCCAAGTAATCACACTGTGGCAGCTGGTGTGGTCAGAGTCAATAATTCCTAAGCCGCTGTCCTCATCAAATCCAAATGATACTATGGTTCAGAAATTCTGATCTCAAACTAGCAGATGATCTAATTGCCTCTATCACCTAGACCTTTGACAACACCAATGAAGTTTTACCATATCATTGCACTGCAAAATGTTCACAAAATTGCACGGCATGGTAACTTTAAAATTGAATTTTATGATTTTAACTTCAATTGCATTGTACAATAGCATCCCATTGCATCGAACAGTAGCACTTATCTCCCCTCCATTGCATATTGCATCATATGATAATCACAAAAAAGCATCCTATGACAGCACCTTTCTTATCCTCCCCCTTCTAATTTAAGATTTTATTGGATACATTTATTGGTTCATTGTCACAAAAATCATGATGAATGAAACATATTTAATAGTAAGATGGGCTCAGAGGGGATTCAAGTGAGCAATACAAGACAAGACAAGATAATCATATCACCATGGTTCTTTTTTAAATGTGTCTTATTTATATGTTTTTTTCACAGCCAACTAAGAAAGTTTATTGTTAGCTTCTACGGGGTGAAAATCTAATTTTGTTGGAGAGTATTTGAACACAGTGCTATTTCTAAGGTATTGTGCTCCTTTAAAGAAGGGCCACAGCCTTATTGGCCTCATATGACCATTTGGGGTAGGTGGGTTTGATTGTTTCCAAATTCTTCATAATTGTGTATTTTTCTCAGCAGTTTGATTGGAGAGGAGATATGAACCATAAGGGATTAACTTGTATGTCAATTATGTAACAATGCAATAGATCCAGCCATCCTCCTAGCATTCACCATTAGAGAGTCTATTTCAACAAAAAGTTCTATAATAATAAAGAGTTTATGTCAACACTACTGTCTTATATCAATGAAAACACACTCTCATAACATTCCATCACAAATAGAAACAGAGCAGATGAGAAGAGATACATATAATTCTGCTTTGTCGACTTTTGTGCATGTTATTATTAGCATTCAATCCTCAGAGGACTGGCCTTCTCCCTCTTCATTTCTGGACTCATCAAAGTATTGAACAGGTGCCATACCCAACTCCACACCACCGTTAGGCATGGCCTTGTTTGGAGTTCCGTGGGCAAAGTCTTCAATGGTGGGAAGGACAAAGCTTTCCTCCTGAGCACTCTGATTGAGTGCCGAAGATTGAAAGTTCCTTGCAGTATAATAAGGGTTGGACTTGTCTTGTGGAGACATGACAAATCGGCTTGCGGGACTGTTGGCTTGTTTCGGAAAGATAATAAGTGATTTAGCCTTGCCGTCAATGGGTGGGTTTCCTTGGCGCTTGCGGAAAGAGCGGTTGGAGTTACCACGTGGTGGTTTCGAGGGAGTGTGCATGCTCATGCTGGGACTTGGAGCGAGGCCGGGAAGTTGGGAGATGTTGAGGTGACCCCAGTAGTCATGGTGGTGGTGGAAGGGGCTCATTTGATACGGGGGGTGTTCACCATGGTACCTGTTTGGAGTGGCCATGGGAGGAGGATGCGCATAAGATTCAGAGTGCATGCTGTTATCAATCATCATGCCTTCGTGGAAGCTTCCATCGTAGTACCCGTTGTAGTAAGGGGGGTGTCCGTGATACTGGCCATCGTGGTATGGCATATCACCTCCATGATGATATCCCATGGGAGGATGGTGGTGAGGAGGGGGACCGTATTGATCATAATGGTGATAATATTGAGGTTCCATAGTCGGTCCATAAGGATGGCCATAATGAGGAGGAGGGTGCTCAAACTGATGTCTATACATGCCTTGGTTATGATAAGAAGGAGGATATTCCTCTCTCCAGTTTCCTTCGTATCCCCTGCCCTTTGTCTTGATGGCAGACTGTGGATTGCCTGCACTGCCAGACCAAGATCTATGAATGTGATGGCCATGAGGATGGAATGCTCCGTTAATAAGTGACTAATGTGAAATTATAAAAGATACGAATTCATTGTCAGCACAAATATTGTAAGTGAACAAACTCATACCGTCCCTAACAATACAACTCACATTCTGCGACCCACAATCCTCTTCATTCCTAGCCTGCACATGCCCCGAATGATGCCCACTGCTATGCCCCTTCCCATAATCATAATTCTCACTAGCCGCAGCCTTGGCTGCCTCCTCCTTCACAGCCTGCATAGCATTCAACACGGCTTGATCCAACTGACTCCTCAACAAGGACGAATTAACATCAGAATTATCACTAACAAGCCTCTGACACAAAACCAAATTCCTAACCGTCTCTTCAACTACGGGATCGTGATCCGTCCACCCGTCAAAGTTACGTAGGGCATTGGTCCATTCCTCGGAATCGTACTTGGACATAAAGGCGAGGTGGTCCGAGACGTGACAGACTTCTTGACGGAGAAAGATGGAGACCGTGGAGGTGGAGGATTTGACGTCAATACCGTTTCGTTTGAGTTTTTTGATGCATTTGGCGATGAATTCTGATGAAGTCAATGTTGAATTAAAATTTGTGAGCATAAGATGTGCACAAATTTATTAAATGAATTAATGAGTAAATTAAACAATAACAACTTACTGTGATAGTGGATAAGAGGCCACAGGTATCTAAACATGACAGAGAGAAGCGAGGTTAAGTGAGTTAAGAGAAATAAATTGGTATTAAGAGATGATAAAAGCCACTCAAGACAACAAAAACAAAGTCAATCAACCAACAGACAAATCAAAAAATCCTCACCTCCAACGATTATTATGCACCACAGGCTCCACCCAAGGATTCTTCCCACTCTTGGCCTCCCACCAACTCCTCCCCGGCTTCCAAAGCTGAGTCCTACTCCCCCCCGCCCCATCCTCCTTAGTCGTCTCCCCCATTGCCTCGGCAAATGTCGGCAACAACCCTTCCAAATTCGCCTCAATCTCTTCCTTTGTCCGTGAGGCAATGGCACTGAGTAAAAACCACTCCTCGTCCAACAAGGCATTGGAGAAATGATGACACTTTCCAACCAGGATGGATTTACACTCTTCCTCCGGGGAGGGGTGGACGTGAACTCGTCCGTCTTCGGCGATTACTTCTCGTCCGGCGGCGGGATCGGTAGCGAGACAATTGGATGCTTCGGCGTTAATGTCTCGTACGATGCTGTAGAAGGATACGCGTGATACTAGACCTTTGGAGAGGGAGCCTGTTAGAGATGGGGATAGAGTGAACTCCGGCAGGGATATGAGAGGAACGGTAATGCCCTCCAATGAAATCATGGTAGGTTCCAATACCGAAGTGGGAGAAGGCTTTGTCTTGACCAACAAATCAAAAGCATTGTTGAGGTTACGAGGAAAGGCTCCCTCATCTCCATCATTATTCTCGTCATTATTAGTTTCGGGAAGAATAGCACTCTCATCATCAAAATCAATAGCACTAACTTCCAAAACTTCATCACGTATCCCCTCCAATTGAGGCTCGAGTAAATTCCGCAACGGTGATTCAAACACGGCCGCGGGACAAGAGAGACACGGACGAATCGAGGGAATTTCCTCGGAAGAGGTTGGGAGTAACTTTCGTGTTCCAATGGGGGACATGCCGAGTTTAGGACGGGAACGAAAGATGGAATCGAGACGGTTCGGTGCCGGTTCGACGTTGTCGAGACGACGGAAAATGTCATCGTCGTTTCGTGGGGGGAGGGAATTGGAGGGATGCCAGTCCGAAATGTCGGTGGATTGTGTTCGACGAATCATGTTGAATTGGGGTTTGTTGGAGGTTGGTGAGGATATCATTGTTTCTTGAATGAAGGATGACGGTTGTGATTATATGAGGGGCGGTTTTTATGGAATTTGATGCACTATTGTACAGGTAATGATGACACTGTGTAGGTTCAATGGAATTCTAATACAACGTCGTCGTTGTCTTGTCAGAGTCTAAATGATACGCTCACTCGTTCGGTCAATCGAGAGGAAATAATTTATCGATCACGTTCGATTCATGGGGGAATGAATGGGCGGTGTTGTAGCTTCACCTAAAATAATTTTGTATCGACGGTATGGGGACGGTTTGATCTTGCCAATGGCTTGAGGGCGCCGGTAAAACGATTTTTAGGTGTATTGTTGTTGGTTCAATCATCCGTCGATCGACCCGTGCATGAGTCTCTCAGGAGTTTGTCATGGTGGCAAGCGTTTGTTTGCGGACAGCTTGACAGTTACACATACACGGACTTGGCAACGAAAAATCGGCTACCGGATTGATTCCCATGCATAAATTTTGAAATGAATCGATACGAAAAGAATGACTTATTTGTTTAAGCTGATTGGAACTCACCATCTCGAACGTTTCAAATCCGAGAAGTTTGGCGGAAGTTGGTTCGATATTTTCGCGTGGTGATGGCAGTTGCGATGGCAACTTTGTTCTTGCTTTTTTGGAAAACGTACGTATCGTACGCTATGTTGGAAGTTGGATGTGTTGCATGCTGAGCTTGCTTTCAGGCGATATTAGATTTTATTAAAGAAGTGTGATATTTTGGTAATCGTACCTTCCGTTATTGCTTCGTTACAAAAGAAAAGATTTTTGTTACACAATTTTGGCGGGAGACACGTCATTCGTCATCACCGCACCCGTCGCGTCGTCACACTCGTCGCAGGCCGTTAGAGAGGCGCATCCTTACAAATAAATGTTGGTTGTTATTGATTAAAAATCAGCATCGATTTCCCGCTATTTTTGAAACATATATAATCAAAGTAAAATAGGTAGGTACATTTAACCAACAAATTATGGAGATGCTACCTGGTTACGTGCTACATCATGAGTGTGAAATCCAAAATCGGAAAGCAACGGAAAGAATTAAAAACCTAAACCACCATGGCCCCATCCACCCGTCCCCTACATCCCTCAGCACAATCCTTCCTAACACACCTCAACCTCCCTCAAAACATTAACGACACATACTCCCATCCAGAACTTTTGCACGTGGGACAAGGAGTATTCGAACTGCCAAATCAACAACATAATGCAACACGTACCAATCTCACTCCTCCGGAAATCGGCCCCATTTCGTTATTGGAACTACACGATGATTCGTACAGTGAATTGTTCAAGACTGCGTGGACCATGTCGGCTCCGACTTTGGCCATGATGGAACTTTGGTTGAGGCTATTTGCGTTGGTGGTTGGACCTATTTGTATTGTTTGTTTGTTTTATTGGCGAATGAATCAATTGGAGAATAAGGATGTGGTTTCAAATAGAATGATGGTTGTTGCGGTTCTAGCTGTGGCTAGTTCGGCTGTCATCTTTACTGATTCTTTGTACGTCTACGAATATGGCCGTATGTTTGGATGTTGTCTCTTTTTGGTATCAAGTTTGTTGGCGATAGGTTTGGTCAGTCAAGCACAGCGAGTTGCAAGAGATACAAAACACGTGAATGTTGAAGAGAAACATGGACCAAAGAGTAAAGTCAATGCATTTTCAGCTGTTGTGTGGGGACTGATTGCAACAACTACAATTGTATTCCTACGATCAGACGGTGGGCACGCATTAAAACCACTTCTTGAAAAGATTCCTCATCTCTCAAAATTTGCATCTGCTGCCAGCTTAACATCCACAAATGATAACTACAAAGCGCTGAAACAAGCTTCTGATCCAGGTATTGACTTGCCAACAATCGAGCCTGGATTATACCACTCCAACAATTCACTTATTCAAAAAATTGTAAGTAATTGGCCAGAATCTTCCAGGTCTTACAATGTAACTACCGGGGCCACTCCTTATTTAGTCAATGGAGATCAGAGAACAGGCATACCATTCTTAGTCAACAAAGTGGAAGAGCAGGAGTATATCCGTGTTTATGTCAGGAACCCTTTTGACAATGAGTCGGTTGCTTTAGATATTGCTTTTCCTTATTCACTACAAGACTCGCAAGCTTTTGTGCATCATCTTAATGAACCAGTCTATCTCATTTTACATGGGCTCAATGGCGGAAGTCACGAGGAATATGTTAAGGATTTTGTATCCCGTCGTCGTGCTGAAGGCAGTACCGTTATTGTCATGATTGCCAGAGGGATGATGGATACTTCTATGAGAGGGTGGAATGTGTTTCATGGTGCAAGGACTGGTGATGTGGATATTGCGGCTAGAGCAGTGAGAATAGGTCTGGCTGAGTTAGCAAAAGAAAACGGAGTGACAAGGCAAATTTTGGCTGGTGTAGGATACTCAATGGGAGGTGAGTGTCTCAAACTTACATCCTTTGCTTCATAGCAGAAAATCTTTTGCCAACTCGTGTTCTTGTACACAGCGATCATTCTTTCCAACTATGTTGCCCGCTCTGGACCAAGTTGTGCTCTGGATGCAGCTGTTGCAATCAGTGGTGGGTTGGACATGCGGCAACAGCTCAATTCCAAAAGAAGCATGAGATTATGGCAACCTATGTTAACCTTCGGGCTGCGAGATGATATTTTACTTGGAAAATATGCACGACACTATAAGCATAGGTTGACAAAGGAACAGTTTATGAGCCTGCTTCGCGTCACGAGCATTTCGGTGTGTAGTATTTTGTATAATATTCAATAGTTTGTGAACAGCATTTGACCTAACTGACATCTATATTTCTTTTGAAGCATCTTGACATAGAAGCCATTGTAAGCTACAATTCATTTGATAATCTTGTGCATTATTACACTGAAATGAGTGCAATGGGCGATAGATATCCTGAATTTCAACTATTTGGTGAAAACAATGGAGCGACGTGTGATAACACTGGTGGATCTTGGGGTAGAATGGCCAATGTCTCGGTCCCGTTTCTCGTCTTGCAAGCCCTAGATGACCCTTTGGTAGGTTGGAGAACAATTGGAACGGAAAATGTACAAGGTCTCGCTAATTCTGGTTCAGGCAATACTATGCTTCTGTTAACCAAGGCTGGAGGACATGTTGGTTGGCCTTTGGGCAAGAACCCGAAGACAAATGGTTGGAAATGGATGAACAATGTGGGAAGAGACTTTGTTTTGTCAATTGTGGCGGCAATGGAAAAATAAGGTGCGGTCTTTGATGGGCCGTTGCAATAAATTGAAAGCAATAATGGCAAAGATGTGTGAAGTGGAAGCTTGTTGCAATGCCTCACATACTCCCAGACAGTATATCAGTGTCATAAGTTGCCCTTTTATGTACATCTGGAGTGGATTGAGACTTCTGCTGTGAGCCACAACGGCTACTATGGCTAATCTAATCCAATGTAGATTATAACTTTATGGCTAGCTAAGCTACGTCAGGGCAGTTTGAATCTAACATGCAGCCTTGTCTCTGCCGCAATCCAGGTGGATAGTAGTTCTCAAGCCAAGCTTTACAGGTACAGCTAAATGGGAATATGAGTGACTGTCTACTTATTGGTAAGCGATTGATATTACCATTGTAGCAGATATTCGTTGTTCTTCTGGAAATAATCCTTTTGGTAGTTCTGATGAGATGATAGGCGTATTGAGGTAGCATGTGTGAGTGGTGCGATGCTGAGTGATGTTTCGAATTATAATCATCAAGATTTTCTTGTCCTGGGTGTCTATCACATTGAACCTATTTCCTGTTGAATTAGTGGGTAATTCAAAGATTCTGTTGTCTCTTGACAGTCTTATTGACAATACCTGCTACTGCTACTTATACTCTGGAGTTGTCACAATCTATTGGTGTGGGTAGTTGTTGATAACAATATCTAGGCACCAAAAATGGGGACAGGACAGGATGGACTCTACTATATCCTGTGTCTTCATGTAGTAGGCCAGATAGTGACTACAAATGTGTTTTAAGTGGTGATTTCTAAGAATGAGCTGGGTGACTTCTCTATTTCTTACATTCATGAACAGTGTACCCCATACAGCCACTGTTCTGTAATCCGCAACGAAAACAAGTCTGGCTCTGATGGTTAACTTGATTAAGAGGAGGTTGAGTGGTAACAATCCAAGGAAGAAGCAGCAACAGCTGCTGCAAATATGTAAGAAGGGCTGGTTTGGCATTAAGATGGGAGGTACGAGAGTCAAGGATTTTTGTCACAGCTGAACGATCGTTATTGCAATCATTTTCAAAGCATGTAAAAAAACGAAAATGGAGTACAACAAAAGTTGTACGGATACCCCAATGCTAAAAGAAATTGGTTTGGTGCTAAAGGTCCTAAAACAAATCTGCATATATGACAATAATTGAAACCCTCTGATTCCCAAACAGAAATTAAAAATCTTAACCTTCAGTAGTGATAGTATAAAGAGTCTCTACAAAGGAAGAAATATCAAAGAAAAATTCTGACCCTGCATTAAAAATCAAGATTGGGGCTCTGCAACCTTGCGCCATCTCCCAATAGTTGAAACAGATAGAAGCCGAGCAGATCATAGCCATACCCAAAAGAACTTGCACGGGTGGTTGAGGATCAGGGACCACTGTGCTTAACAAAAAAAAACATACTAAAGAATCAGGGCATTGTGTTCTTTTCAGGAACTTGTTGTTAGAGATTGAATGAATGATGTTATTTCATTATGTATCACTTGCATGGATTAGGTGTTCTCCTACCTAGCAACTAATCCATGACCACCGTTTTTTCACAACATATTCCTAATCATAATTGTCAAAGGTAATTTTAGTGTGTGTACAGAAAAAGAGTCATTTATCTCTCCATATTGCAAAATAAAATGTCTATACAAGGAGACTGTACACATTAGGCATATAAGTGTTTTTTTTTCGTGGTCAGAGATACATATCTCACGACAGACAGACTGTGCGAGGGTAGCTCCGACCATAGATGGCCCTAAAAACCGCCCGTAGGGACATTATCATGTGGGAGTAGACTGTAAAACATGTTACTTTCTTTGCTCAAACAAAAATAAACATGCTGCGCAAGCAGTGTGATGCCTAGATTTTTGACTCTTACTTTTATCCTTCTATAGACCTTGTTGTTAGAAATAGGACGATGTGGATTTTTGAGTCCTACATGTGTCACATTAATGAGCTTTAACATCATATTAGGTGACATCCCTCAGAAGCGAACTCGGCTGGACTCAATCAAAATTTGATTGAAAGTAGACTGTAGAATAACATTTAATTCGTGTTAATTCACGTATTTATCTCTATGATTGATAGAAGATGACCATGTTGATCTGTAAGGTTCATTGCATGCAGATTGAAATGGTTAATTCAGATCCAAACAACTCTAGACTATGTTGCAATCATTAGTAATGTGAGACACAAGAAATGAATGGGAATGGCTCCGGGAAAGGAGTCAGGTGAACATGGCTCGATTTGACTCAATCGTACGTTGTCTTGTCATCGATTCGCCATTTTAGATTTTTGCAGCAGTATAGGCAAGACTCACCTACAACCCCATCCTGACAGCAAAGGGGTGGTCTCAACTGGCTGCAATATGAGATTGTATTGATCCAATGAAGGATTCCATGATTACATGTTTGTGTCCTATGAGTACACATGTGAGTGTCAATTGAATCATTGAGATTCGATCTGCTCCTAGCTGTGACATGAGCAAAGAACGCACATGAAATGTTAAATGCAATGAAAAATGAAAATTCAATCTGGCTTCAATTTAGATTGAATGCTGTTGATCATTATATGCACATTATTGTCTCTCATTATGAAACGAGACAAATGTTTTATTGTCGTTGAAGGATGAGGGTTCAATGTTGATTGATAGTATTGCACGGTATGGCCTGGTCGGACGAAGTAATTTGGTATGTCTGTACATTTTCTGTTGTCGCCAACTTGCTGTTGAGCCAAATGTTGAAAGGCCATACATTAGTTTGTTGCCTGGTTAGGCCAAAGTCACTGCTGTTTGTCACAGACTGTTGTCAATATCAACGACTCCAGGAACAGAATCAGAGAGAGAACTCAAGAGAGTGAGCTAGTGAATGAGATATGCTCATTTATTATGGTGTATTGATGTACTGATTGTTTCTTGCTGCAGAGGATATCTTCACCGTTTCGTGATTAATTGAATGAGTAACCATATGCCTAGGATAGGCAAAGACTCAGTTGTGACGGAGACAACTAGAAGAATGAAACTAAGAAACATGAGAGAAGCTGCAAAGGCTTAAGAACGAGCAATGATTCTCACTTTGTTCAAAAGTTTTAAACTCAATTTGAGCATTTGCCGCATAAAGTTGTAGAATGTTTTCTTTTTTCAGTATGGGCGCAACACGAGTTTCATTTTTTTTCTTTTTGGCGCGTGAAAATGGGGCCTTTCCCGTGGCGTTTTATCCTCTGGAGGTGTGGGGCAATCTAACGAGATTTATACCTATGACTGATGCTATGATAGTCAGTCAAGGTGTTAGAACGAAATTTATGTCCATGCAGATGGTGATTTATCAAGACTTGAGAGTAGAGAAGAGTAGAGGGTTTTTCAGACTAGCTCTTTTCCCTCAGAAGATTTTTCATACTTTTCCTCAAGGATCAAAGTAGAGGTTTTCCATTTCATACAACAGGTGACATAGAGAAATCTTCTGCATCTTCCTAACATGAAGCTCTGATCTTCTTCTACAACACCTAGACTTGATCATTTCTGATTTCCTCTCCAGAATAAATATCTGGGAACCTCTTCTCGCGTACAGACTGGAAGTGCCACTGTTATGTACACCTTTATGTAAGTCTTCGGATGAAAAAGACATGGAAAATGGAGTTCTGCCAAAGGATCCAAACCATAGAACCGTTTTTAGTTTATCTCATCATTGTACCTGTAGTTTGTCAGTCTAAAAACAAACCTTCATACAAAAAGGCAAAAATCCACAGAAACCCCTTTTGCAAGAGATGTGATGTGCTGTGAGCTAAGTAGTAAATATGTATTGATTCTCTAGATATGCAGAAACCGTTAGTATAGGTTATTAGTTATAAAATATTCTTACTTGAGATGTAATAGGTACAACAAAATTTATCATCGTGGATGTGATTCGTTCTGTTGCCCGTTATGCATAGTATTATACCTCACAGGATATTGTGTACGATATGGAACATTTTCAGGATGGTAGCCTTCTCTATGATATGCTGGAGGGTGATCGTTGGGTGGATGAGGATAACGAGCTGGATGATTTGAAACATTCCGAGGAATATAAGTGGGAGAAGATCTATGATACGAATCATCGTGACGGATAGGATCATTGGTGCGATAGGCTGGATGCACATGGTGATAATTGGTAAAAGTAGGTGTAGGTCCGCGAGCGGTTCTGTACTGTTGATCATTATTTTCACTGTCTGCCAAGCTCGAATGAATTGGTACAAAACCTGAGGAAGGTCTACGATCGTGATATGCCGTATATGAGTTATAATTGCTAGATGGTGTGTGTCCGTGAGGTGGTGCGCTGCGATTTTGTGTTGGTTGACAATAAACAGGCGACATCCTCATTCGGCCTCCTTGCATATATCTGGGTGCTCCCTCTGGTGGAATCGAATTGCCATCAAAGCTAGTCGAACTCATTAAATGAGCTGGTCTCTGGTGCGGCTGATTATGCTCATGATTATTGTAATAAGATGAGTTATTCTGGGAGACTTTTACTTCGGTTTTGATCCTACTGTTGGCCTCCTTTGCTGCTGAATGAATTGAGGCTGCTTCAAAAAGAAGATCAAGATTTGAAGATCCTGTCGATTTTGAATTAACATTTTGATCCTGGGTTGCATTGTTTACTCTGACCATTGGTTGTGTAGCTGAGCTAGATGCAGTGTTGCTGAGTGCGGGTGGGAGTACAATAGGATTTGTATTAGACCCTGCTGCGTTTGTGTGATTTCCTGTAGATACCGAGACAGATATAACTTCACTGGCCGCAGATGGGAGTTTAATAGGATTTGAACCGGACATGGATGAAAGATTGGCAACGGATGTTGGTGCAGTGAGCGCTGATTGAGTGCCATTCACTGCTGCCTGCTGCTTCTTCAATTTCTTCCGCAGGCGGTAAAACCAACTTTCGATTCGCCTTGTTTCTATGCCCGACTCTTCTCTCATCTTATCTCTCGTTTCTTGATTTGGGTTTAGATTTGATTTGTTCTCGGGACGAGCCATCCATTCATGTAGGTATGCGTCCACGTCGGCAGAGGTAGGTTTGTAAACAGGTGTTGTTCCTGGAACTTGTTTGCCATCAACATCCACCTGTGCACCATCAATATCCAGAAGAACCTCGCCAGGGCTCTGCTTGTGCGGTTCTGATGGCTGGATTGTGTCACTCTGCAATGCGGCTTCTTTCGTTTTATCCTTCAGTTTCTGAATATAAAAAAGTTGATACATGAAAAGTTGCAGTCTAGAAAACAGATAATGGCCATACTGTCAACAATACTTCGAATTCTCACCTTCCTGGTGCGAGAAAACCACCCTTCAAGTTTGCGAACATCACCTGGTTCCAAACCCAAATCATTCATCATCTTCTCCTTTTCTTCTCTGGATGGGAATGGGTTGGATTGATGCTCTCGAAGCCATGTCCAAAGATAACGTTTCGCATCATTCGATAAGCCAACACTATTAGACTTACTTGGTGAGTCTGAATTTCCTGGGACCAGACTTTTGGCAGGTGTGCTTGATTCAGTTATCCCAAGAATCATCTCTGGGTTGGTTTTGTCAGCTGGACAGTTAGAGCCATTGTTATTCGCCTCCGACTTTACACCATCACTCTGTGTTCTTAAAGGAACCGTGCCTTTCAATTGAAGCAACAGGTCTTCAAGGTTCTCGGAATTAGCATCTTCTTGCGTCAAAATATCGCTCTCTTTGTTTGTAGAGCTGGTCTTTCCCCCTTTTTTCCAACTCAGGGTTGCTGCGCCAGCTTCTGCCTGCTGTTTTTGCTTTTTCCTTGCCTTCGAAAGCCAATCACTTAACTGTCTTTTATTCAGGCCAGTTGAAGACATAATGACAAGCTTCTCTTCTGGTGTTGGGAATGGGTAAGAGGCGTGTTGGGAAAACCAGTTGTTGAGATAATCCAGGGTGGACTTCGGGAAAGGGACAAATTTTTTCGAGGATGTAGTTGATTTTGTAGGTTCGGGTTTGGTAGGTTCAGAGGTTTTGGCAGATTCGGAGGATTTAGGATGTTCAGATGACAACACTGTTAGTGGCAATACCACTTTGTCCTCCACTGGCTCATGTTTCTTTGGCGAGTCTATATTTTCAGCTGTCTGTGTTGTCCCAGGCAAAATGTCCTCTAATTTTCTTTTCTTTGCGTCCAAAGATGTATTCTTTGCCGCAGTTAATCCACTTTTACTAGTCTTGTCCGTGCCTTTTCTCTTGTGCTTTTTAGCAACACCATACCCTTCAACTGGTCTCGGTGTGTAAGAGTGCTGGATCGAAAAACACACATGATAAGATGCTGTCACAACAATATTATCATTCTTAGAGAAAAACCACTTACATGAGGTGCAATTCTTGGAGATCCGATTTCTACCCATTCGTCACTAGCATTACTCAGTCTCCAGAAATGGAACTTGACACGTTTTACAGGAGAAGTTAAATCAATTTCCATAACTTGAGCCTCGTGATAACCAACTTTCCCTTCCCTCTGGACATCAAACCAAACTATGAACCGAAAAGGGGAGTTAAACTATCATGTTAAAATATGAATGACATGAAGCAATGGTGATGACAAAATCATTCCTCACCTCCAACCACAAAGTCCTCTTCCAACATGTCAAACTTGACAGGCGCGTCTGACATGTCCCATTTGTCTTCCGGCACATCACAACTTCGCTTGCCTGACGTCCAGATATTGTCCTTGCAAAAAAACTTTTCTGGCAATAAATCAATGTCCACGTGCCAGGGCAATTTCCGCCATTTTAGACATGAAGGATTTTCACACTGCACCCAATTTGCAACAGCTTGGGCTGGCATACCTGCATCAACAGTAGATTGTAGCCTATCCGATGCTGATGCCTTATAGCGCGCTCGTTCTGGAGAGTCAATCCCTTTACCATCTTTGTTTCTTAAAGCAGAAGAGACAAATTGAATGTTCTCTTCAATGCCTGTTACAAGATAATCAATGATGGGTGATCCCATGGGCATCAAGGGATCAGGAGACGACCCAGATTTGCAAAAATAACGTGCGAGGTCCTCACTCCATGGACTGCCACGTTTGGTGCGATCGTCTATCCACTCTGCTAGGCGCAGTCGAGTTTTGGTAGAATACTCTGTGTGTGTGATGGGGTTATTGCGAGTGTATGTAGGTGCCTTAATTTCAACATGTCCCTCGACTCCATCCCAGCAACCAGAGACGGGTGGGAGCATAACACACCCAAAAATATCAGGTAAACCCTGCGCTTGACCGATGCCTCCGTTGAACCATTGCAATAATTGGCTTATGACATACTCTTCTGAATAGCTTAAAGTGACTGATGTTATGACGTCCTCGGGGGAACAATAATCCTGCGTGCTATCGCTCAGGAGCTTTGATTTACTTGACAATACCTGTGTATCGCTTGAGGTGTTCCCTCCATCAAACGTGCCTGGTGCTTCCTTGTGCTTCATTGCCAAGTGACGCGGGACCTCATTTCCAAGCTCACGTGCATACACTTCTATTGGAGTTGAATCAAAGCGATTAAATGGCTCTAGCAAAAAGAAGGTGTTTGTATAAGCATACATGAGCAGCAGATCGGCAGTAGCTTCCAACATGTACCGCTGGAGGCGATACGTGGACCAGTGAGAAGAGTCGGCTTCATCCCATTTCATTTTAATACGCTGCTTCTCTGGAGTTAAAATTACTGTCTTCCTATGCCTTGAAAGCCATCGTTCTAGATGATTTTGTTCGACACCAATGTCATTCATAATTTTGGTTTTCTCCGCTTCTGTGGGATATGGGTTCAGTATGTGATTTGGATCTAGGAGCCATTTCTTAAGGTATGCCAGTTGTTCTTGATTCATTGGGACAGTCTTTTTCTTCCTGGGTTCTTGCTCGGGTTCGGGGCATGGTGGAGAGGTTACATTAGGAATCTGCTGCTGGTCCATTTCATGGGATGGAATGGTTGACATTATTTCAGATACAACCATGGGATGCTGGCTTAGGGTCTCAGGTTGACCCAAGTCTTGTGTGATACTTGGAGGGGCTCCACAATTCAGTTGTTTGGGCTCTACTGCAAGTGGCGCAGCTGCAGCCAGGTCTGCCATCAAAGCTAGTGCTGCAATTGCATCATTTCGATCAGCAGTTGGTCCGGCACAAATCTTCTGATTGGAGATGGTTGGGTCTTCCTGTGCCGGGGTTGATGACGTTGCCTGCTCCTCACATTTGACAACTCCAGCTTGTGTTGAGGAAGGTGTGATGACAGATTTCTTATCTTGGACTAGAATTTCAGGACGAGTATCTAATTTGGCCAAACCATCATCACCAGAACTAAGCGTCTCTGAGGTATTGTGAACAGAGACAGTCACTGACAAAGGCTGAATTTGAGATTCAATAGGGAGGACATTGGCGGAAGAATTAGGCTCAGAATCTCCTCCACCCCTGATGTGCATCACATCATCAGATATGTCATGAGATTCTTCGATGGACATTTCCTCCATCCTGTCAAAATCTTCTGTGGGATGAGATTCTGAAACATGCGGTGGGATTGGGACGTCACCTGCCTTGGAATCATTAGATGTAACATCTTCAGAACACACAGTTTCCTCTCCGACGTCCAATTTCTCCATGGATTGTTTAAGCTTGGCATTCTTCTTCGCTTTCTTTTCAGCACTACGGCGGCGGTCAGCATCATTCTTCTTTTTCTTGATTGATTCAAAGTGTGAATTTTCTGCAAAAGCGACAAACTGATTGATGTCAGATCGAAACTCCAGTAATCCATCGCGAACAAGTCTTCTCGCATCTTCACTTGAACATGAGTTTTTGCCCTTCTTGGGTTCCACGGACGAATGCATCACTGGGTCCGAAAATGCAGTAAAGGCAGAGAGAACAGGGTAAGTTGCTCTAGTGTTTGAAAGAAGCTTTCGGAGGAGTGATTTCTTAGGAAAGTGTTGATCGACCATGGCAAACAAGTTTTGCACAACGCCTCTGCAGTCATTCCAAATCCAATTGACAACCTCATCGTCAGACATTATTTTCAATGGAGTTGGCACCAAGCTCTTTAAGATCTCTGAGTTAACAGCAGTTCCTTTGCTTTTCATTTCCCTGTATTGACTTTCTCTGTGCCGATCGAGGACACGTCCAACGCGACTCAGACTCTGGGCAAGCTGCTGAATGCGTTGCTCCATTGCAGAAAGGCCTTCAGCTTCGGCGTCAGCAAATGATATTTCTTTCTGCTCCAAAATGACGTCATTGCTACAAGAAGGGGTGTTCTCTTTGTTTTCTGAGCTATTTGAGTCACTCTTGAGGCATTTCGATCCATTAGTTCGTTGCCGTTCTTCCTCCAGCTTCGCCTTCTCCTTTCCTCCGTTCTTTTTCCAGTCAGCAATAGATTTGTTCTTCCATGATTGTTTCTCTTCCTCACTGAGGTTGCTCCAAGATTTTGAGCCGTGCTTATTCACCGCTTGGGAGAGTGCCAATCCTTTTAATTCTTCGCCATGTTCTTTTTCTACTTCTGAGGTGAACAAGTCACGATTGCTATTGAGATAAAAGAAATAGGATGAAGTTGGCTTGCTCCCAGAAACCGGCTTTGTTGGTTTCTCTGGATTTGTTTCAGCAATGTCGGGTACTGCTTTGTCTGGTTTCTTCTCTTTGGCACGTTTGTCTTTCTTCTGCTTTTCCTTCTGCTGCTCAATACGTTCCATTTGATTGCAAAGCAATGCAACCTACACATGATTCGATTAGAGTACAACAAGTGAGTAATAAGTCGTGTTTGAGGAAAGTAACAGTAACAAGATTACTCACTGGCAGTGCCCTTCTTTCATATTCAATATAACGAAGGGTGTCAGCCACATAGGTTCTAAGCCAAATTGGAACGTTTTCAATGGAGTCTTCTGATGAGTCAGGAATAACATTGTTTGAACATGATGCCGGTATAATTGCAGTCGGTGAGCTTTGAGAAGCTAAAGGTTCGAGCGTACTTGGTTTAGGGGGGCTTGAAGATAGCTCAAGAAGCAATTCCCCCAGTTGTGCCCTAGCATCCTGATCACACTTGGTATTGCTATTGGTAGGAGCAGGTGTGTTTGTTTTGCTGTGATGATTGAAACTCACTGCCCCAAAAGCTGCTGTGTTAAAACCGTGCTTTAGCAGTATGTCGGAGTCTTCTCTGGACATTACCTGTTTCATACAACCCCGGACAAGATTGGCAAACCGCGCGGCAATGGGACAATTTCGGCTCAAAACTTGTTGATAACAAGGGGCTGATGTCAAATGGAGAAAGGAGCCTCTGCAGTTCCTATGGCCACACAAGCAAATCGCAAACCGATATTCATTCACAGATTCTGTGACCGCATTGTAGTCAAATGTAAGTTCCTCTCCTTGCTCTAGGTCCCTCAGGGTGGTCATAGCTAAAGACAGCTTTCCATTCAGTGCAACAACCCGTACTTCACAGCTGGGGTTACAACTATGAGAAAAAGACGAACCCAAGCCTGACTTGCGTGAAGCATCTACAAACAGCATGCCGTAACCCCGAGGATCCTTCTTAGGTCTTTCCATGGCCATATTGTAAAAGTCAGGTAGGTTGGGTCGCAAGTCGAGATCCTTTTGCGTCATTTCTATAGCGTCCAACTTCTCACACCATCGCCAAGCAGGGTAGACTTCACCACGATAATAAGTGACAAGAGAGTTCGCCTTAAGACCATGTTCGGCAATTACTACAGAACCATGGCCTTTCGGGTGTATTCTGAAATATCCGTCATCTTCATCAAGCGAATCTGCAGCCAATCGAATCAGGCGAGCTGCGGCTTTCAACCAGGTGGGTCCAGAATTCTTTATCTTCGATTCTAACGCGGTCCTCAAGAAGACACTGCTCTCGGGAGCTTTTCTACGTGGTGAACCAGTTTGGGCTCCATCGGTCTGACCGCTGTTCGATTGTTCTTTGAAAGGGTTGCCCTGTGTCCCAGACTCGTCATCGGACTTGGAATTTGTCATCTCCTCGGCATCAGAAGTAACTGATTGCAGACCTTCACCTTCTAATATCCTAGCAGCAGAAGAAATGTCGTAGGCAATATCAACAGGACAAGCATTGATCGCAGGAAGAAGCCATTTTTCCATAAATTCAACAGCAATCTCTGCTGAAAATTCTGCTTCTATCAGTGCCATCACATTCTTTCGTGTATAGCAATCAACACCCCAGACTTCCTGCTCTGCAACCTCAGGCAACGTCATAAAATTGGACCCCTGCTCGACCTCAGCTGCCCCTCCTCGATAGTTGCGGCGATCATCTCCATCATCCCAGTTTGCACTGCGGGCTTCAGGTTGATTCATAACTCCAAGGTCTGTCATGACTCTATCCTGTACTTGGATGAGCAGGGCCTGCATAGTGTTCTGGACCTGAGCCTTAATCACGCCGTCATCTTTTGCCAACGCTGCCGCAGCAGTATGCTCTTTGTCCTTATTACTTTCAGCAGGATCAGCATTCTCGTCAGCTCCTTTTTTCTTCCTTCTAGTTCTGGGTTTGGCTGTCGTTTCAGTCACCACAGTTTTCATCCAAGTCTCACTATGCTGGCCACTGTCATCGTATGTGTATGCAAGTCCTACAAAACTGTCGGGGATGCTCGTACCAAGCTCATAAATAGCATATGACTTGTCCATTTCCGACAAACCATCACAAACTACACTTGTTGATTCCAGCCTTTCGTATTTTCGTTCAGGGAAGGCGTGCTTGCGCCACTTGCCTTGCATGGCTGCCTCCATATTCCCACAGTTATGTAATATATTCTCAAACTTGAGACGAGCCTCGCTCGCCTCCATTTCAGATCTTCTCTTACAGCCATAATTGGTATACATTTCGTCCATGGTCTTTTTGATCTTGTTCGCAGCCCAGCCTAGATGGCCTGAACCGAGCTCTACTCCTTTTGGATCACGCTTCATTGCTGCATCGCACATTCCAAGAACATCACTGTTGAACGTATCCCAGTCAACACCAATCGGGTGACACATTGTCTTGGCTATTTCATTGTAAAGTTTTGTGTCGGCATCATTACTATTGGATTCTGTCTCTTCCTTCTCACCAGCTGCTTCCACATCCATGACGTCAGCTTCTTCCTTGATAGTCTGCATAGCAGTCTCACTCAGATTCTTGTCAACATTCAACGTGTCTCGAATTTCTTTCCGTCTCTCAACCTCAATCTGAACAAAGTCTAAATCATACCTCCCGGCTTCAAGTCTCTTCTTCAAAACTACAAAGTTGAAAGGTGGACCATCTGGAAAGATAATCTCTTCGCCCATGTTATCATAGTCTTCATCAAATGCTGCAGGGCATGTATCAAAAAAGAAGCCGAATCTATCAACTTTTTCTAATCTTGTTAAGCACCTTTCCAATTCTCTCTTGTGGCGGGTGTACATATCCATGGCCCTGGAATCGTTGTTGTTAGTGGTAGTAGTATTGGCATCGGATGAGTCGTCATCCGTACTGTTTCGTTTGCTGTTTCTTTTCTGGGCTACTTTGGGAGTTTCTTTACCAGCCTTTTTGGCGGTAGGGTTTCTGGCTCTGCTGCCTTTACTGCTGACGCTTCCATCTCTAGATGATGGTCTCCTGTTTGCATAGTCTCTCTTTCTTTTCGTCGTCGGTGGACTTTTCTTTGTTTCATCCGCTTCTTCTTTTGCGGCGGATCTGTTGCTCCGTCTCTCTCTAAGATTGGTGGAGACTAGACCTTCTGCCTCGGCGGTGGTATACAACAGTTCATCGCGTGAGACACTAGGCACCTTGCCTCCTAGTACATACTCGATGTCGTAGCAATAGTCGGATGTATCTTCAGAGTTGTTGGAAGGAGGGTGTACTTTGGTTACTCTTGCAAGACCTCCTTGGATCCTGCCTGATCTTGTTTGTCTATAATGTATTTGATTAAAATATTAATTTGAGTTAGAAGGTGTGTTGAAATGACTTTAACTGAAATCAGATCTAGCACGAGATCATCTACCAACCATGCAAGAGTTACCAAAAGATGATTGTATCAAACAAGCTTTGCAAATCAATCGAGACGCATAAATTCAGTGCTGACTGCTATGATATACGGCAGAGTGACCACGGCTGCCAACTCAGAAGCAATGTTTGCAAATCAAATCAAGTCGAAGCAAAATAAAGATTGAAAAAAGTAGACAGATGTCATACGTCTTATGTGCTGAATGATGACAGAAATATGTAAGCTTGCTGGAACCAGCAGCTCAATATCATGATGACCGACAATAGATGAGACTGGCAACTTTTTATTAAAACACAGGATCAAATAACACAAGATGTGCATCCACAAACATAAGATCAAAGGCTGCAAAATAAAACATCTATTCTCAAACAGCAACAGCTTAACCCAATCATTCACTGCAGATGCTATGCAAAACAAACAAAATAAGAAATGCATAAACTCACTCTGAATCCAATCTAACCAGATCCCCCTTCCGCAGAATAGAAGTCTGATCTTCTTCGCCGTCTTTTAATTCAGCTTTCCCTTCATTCTTTACCGGCATAGCCTCTTGTTCCTTCTCCACATTCTTCTTCGACTTCTTCTTAGCAGGCGGTGCCTCTTTCTCTTCCTCCTTCTTCTTCTTGACAGCACTCCCCCCAGCATCGTCGGCGTCTTCGCTGCTGTTCCGCCGTTTCTTTTTGGGTATCCGAAAGATTTCAGAGTAGGCCGCCTTGATTGCGGCTTTGGTTTGTTTAGATGCGTTGAGGTAGGAGGATGGGGAGTCGAGGGGGGAGAGGCTGGAGGAGGGTTGTTTGGTGGTTGGTGTGGAGGATGGTGGATTGGATGACATGATGGCGGCGGTGATGATGAGGGCGGTGGTCTTGTGAAGTGTGTTCCTTGTGTTTGGTGGGATGGGGACCGAGCCTCGATGTAATTGCAGGTCGGCTCTTGATGGGCTCGGGGCTGAGAGCCGTCGACGGTGTCCGATTTGCAAAAGCCACTGCGGATGCAGATGACACGGCAGAGGCAGAAAGCAGACAAGCAACGAACACAAAATTGACAGGGCCGATTGATTGGATGCTACAAGGCAGGGTTGTTTGGGCAGGGGGTAGGCAGGCGGCGGCGGGTAGTGGCGTTCTTGGTTGTTGCTGTGGCGGTCGCGGTCGATACGACGGGGAGAGAGATGAGAGATGAGAGGGATGATGAGAGCGGGAGGTGGGGAATGGAGGCAGACAAAAAGATGGGCGTGAGTGGGCAAAAAGTTAGAATGGTAGGCCAACGTGTATGCCGACTACTTTTAAAGCGTTAACCAATCATGCGATTTCAGAATTTTGGCTGCTTTGCCGACGTGATGATCGGAACGCGCCCACTCATGATCCTCATTTTCTTGTTCGGCGACAGGCGAAGGCAACAAGACACACAAGAAGCGATTTAAGCTTCGTTTTTCAATAATTTGGTGTAAACCAATGACCAAAGAAAAAATGTAAAAATAATCATAATATTTCTATTTTCATTCAATTTTTTAATGTCTTTGAAGCTTTGCCACTCAGGGCATCAAAAATCACGTTCCGCCTCAAAACCGAAACCACCAACACGACGACCATGACGGGAGAATCCTCATCAACCACACCAAACCCCGAAGCCCCACCCCAACAACAACCGCAACAAACGTCAAAATCATCCAAACCCTCTCTCCCCTCGACCCTAATTCTTCATGCCACGGACATGTCGGAAGAAATGCGACATTCAGCCATTACCATTGCGGAAACATCGTTCAAAACCCCAGTTTCGCATGGTAAAGTCTACGAACGGATTGCAGATATGATACGCATTGAGTTTGGAAAGTGTTTTGAGTTGAAAGAGAAGGAAGGACGAAAGAAAAATGAGTCTTCGGGTGGGGGAAATGGTGACGGAGATGAAAAGGGGAGGGCGGATGTGATTTCGGGGGGATGGTGTTGTGTCGTTGGTGATGCTTTTGGGAGTTGTGTTACGCATAGGATGAAGACTTTTATTCATTTTTCTGTGGTACCGGGGGTTAATGTTTTGTTGTGGAAGTCATGACTGGATCCATTGAACAACAAATTCTGTCAAAGCAAGAAGTTACAATCAACCGAGGCGACCAGGTTGAGTTCTTTTGAGGGAGTTCAGAGAATTGATAAAGGTACAATCAATCGAGATAGTTCTGACAATTGAGTGACATACTATAATTTGAACTGAGTAGAACAATGGTGCTGCTCATGCGAAACAAAAAGCAGACACACATACACTTCAATGAAATGAAAATGCATGACAGAGGCGTTATAATAGGAAACAACCAGCAACAATAACAATGCTTAATTACATGCTAGTTTATATACAGCTACCCCCTTGACTCATAAATGAGATCAAAACCCAAAGTACATGAACATTTATTTGACATCATCACTAATCACATGTTGATTTGTACTTCACCTCTCATTAGTGTTCTTAGCATTTTGCCGCTGCTTCTGGAGCTTCTGGATGCATTTTAGCACAATGCCCTAATGTCATTGATGAAGTTTACAGCCGCAGATAGACCTAACTTCCTAGCCAACATCATTGGGACCATTGGACTCTTCAAATGATTCAAAGTTATCAAAATACATCTGTCTGGCTCACCCTCCACTGCACGAATGATATTAACTCCCATCAACATCTCACTATGGATGACCTTTGGATCCTCCTCTACCGCCGACTCATCTGCATGAGCAACTGCACGAGAAACAACAGTGTAACCCTTCTCCCCACCACCTGGAAGTTCTTGCATATGCAATAGTGTTTTCAACTGCAAAATCTTTCCAAGCATGGGTGGTTTCGACTTCCCAACAACAACCTTGGTCACACGATGTTGACTCTCATTCAACACGAGAATATCATCTCTCCCAATGCTCATTTTGTTGTACTCCTTTACTCTCATGCTATCAATGAGCAAATCAGCAAGAGCCTTGGGAGCCATATTCACAATCGCCTCACATCGAATCGCGGGCAGTTCACACCCATAATAAGAGTGACTAAACGTTCCAGACCATACAAGCACATCATTCTCTCCCCTGGCCCCCCTGGGATGCGGACAAACCGTAGTCGATCCCTCCCCAAACGGAACGTACAAAGTCTGATCCCAATCACCCGTTCTTAAAATCTTATTAGTCCCTCCGTTTGGAGTCCACATATCTCTATCCATGGCCGTGTCCAATCCAGTCTGTACAAGAGCTTCCATGGCAGCATCAGCAAGAGGAGCAGAGTTGCCCTTCCCATCGTCCAATGCCACCCAACACTCTTTGGGATCGTGATCAATCGTAGGCAACGGGGGCAATGAAGACGACTTATGGAAATGATCTTGCCACTCGCTTTCGTCATTTTCGTAACTGGATTGACGCCTGTGTTCCGATTCTCTCATGGAAGGAAGGTCGGCGGTACGGATGAAAACGGTGGGGATGTGAGAAATGGCCGTTTCTATTAGGTGTGTGGCCGATTCGACAATTTTCTTTGGGCTGAGGAGGGCATCGTCTTCTTCTTCTAGAGCCTCGTCGATGGAGAGACTACCGATGCTTTCTTCGCATGTGTTTTGGCTTTTGGGCGTTGCCGTTTCGACGGGGGCTAGATTGATTAAACCTTGAGAGGTGAAGCTTCCCGTACACAAGGAGCGGCGTTTGAAAACGACTTGTTCGTCGAGTGGTGGTTTTTCCAAAGATAGAACTGCCGTGACTGGCACGGATGACGAGAAGGGTAATGATTTCTTGTGCTTTGAGCCCCCAACTGAGCTTGACAATTTCTTAAACACGCCCATTGTAACTTAGCTTAGCTTATCTGCTTTCTGTGGAAGGGAGGATGTAGAAGTGAACAGAATGTTAGATATGTTACACTATACGTAGTACATTTCATCACATTCGATGATGGAAAATGAATCAAAAGCGTAAAGAAATAATGCAAACAGAGAACTGGGATACAAAGCTAAATCAATCCACGAACACAATTACACAATCGATCGAGAGCCCCACTTTATTCAGCCCTCTAGGTACCTAACAACAAGGTCAGCTCCAGCACAGCAGCGGTTGAGCAGACACATTGATTGCACCATACATTTCGACTTCTTGTAAATCTTTGTTGCGATTGTTTTATGTCCCATTGATTAGCCACTTTTGGATTGGGGCTTGTTGCTTATGATGATGATGACGACAGATGATGTGAAGTGAAAAGTGAATGTGGCGATGCATGGCGGGTGACGATCTTGTCATGCGAAAAGGCGAGTTTCTCGTGTGACGAAGGGTTTAGATGTGCCATTATCCGTTTAGTTGGAAGATAGCCACACGAAAGGACTCCAAATGATTCTAAAAATCAGTCAGACATACTAAGCTCTCTAGGTAGATGAAGTACCATACTCTAGAGATAGAGAGTGGTGGGACCCATCGGTTCCTTCACACACACGTTGGTCTGGTTGGCGTGGATCGGGGTTGATGGCCCATCATCACTGTTTCGGTGGCAGTGATCGGCGGCAAGCTCCGCGGGACGAGTCGTAGAGATCGTCCTCGTCAATTCCGGGGAGGGGAAGTCGACGGCGAGTGGAGTTGAGCTCCCATAATCGGTGGTTTGGTAGTTGTCTGGCCCCATCGTGCGTAGGCGGACTCCAATCGAACCCGATGGGGGAGCTCGACGACTTCCAGGGATGTGTTGCTCCGCGGGGTCACCCGCGATGGAAATTAATAATGTACAGTCGCGTTTTGGTCTTCTATTCGCTTGAAAAAGCGTTTATATGGGATCATGAACCTCTCGGTCTCCCGATCTCGCCATGGTGTAAGAGTAGGAGAGATGAGAGAAAAGAGTGGGCTCTAGAGTAAGTCTTATCTCTACTCCTACTGGTCATATGACCTACGATATCTAACACCCCCCCACACTTCAATACTGGGTCAAACTGAGACAGAAATGAAGTGGAAAGTCAAAGCAAAGAAGATGGCGTACGGGCATATGACTGCGTAGACCACGAAAAAGAACAAGACAAATCCAGAATCTCCAAGGTGGACTAAAACTTCTGTCCAAATTGCATCCAAATGCTGCAAAATCCAAATCAAATAGCTCATAAAATAAATGCTCCGTAGCATTGTTCCAAATATCCAAAACTCTGCACTTTTGTTCAGTGAACCAATAACCCCGCCCCGTTTTCCTCTGTCGAAAATTTTCCAACCTTCAGACAACAGAAACAATATCACCACCAACTGTAACCAATAAGGTAAAATGCCTCCAGAGAAGTCTTTACCTACGCAAACAATAGAAGCCAAGTGATCCCCCCCGTACATATGTTGTGTCTGGTTAGGTAGGGAAGGAGAGAAGAATCTCATTAAGACATGGCTTGGTAGTAGGGAATGGAGGCTCCCTCCACATGTAGATTTGTGAAAATGGCACCTAGTAAGAGGTGCTAGTCCATTATGTAGAGGACGTTGTCGGAGGGAAATATATAGTGTTGGTTGAGTTTTATCCGAGGAACAGTAAGAAATAAAATAACTACAAAGGTATATGAATATGTTATAAAATACTTTTACCTTTAAATACCGAACACATTTCGAGCCACAAACTAAATCTCACAAACAAAAACGTTCAACACAAGGCGAAAAATTCCAACCATGGTCATCTGACTACTCATCGCCCTGTTCGAAAACATCCATCGCGCCACAACCCTCGCCGTCAAAGAACTCAAACACAAAATGCCGGGTCGTCTCGATACCAATGTTCTCACTATCTGTATTCAATATTGCGGCGGATGAGGTGAGTCGTGTTCGTTCTGTTGTCGTCACGATCTGTCCCAGCGTAAACGTGGGCTGATTCTCACGTCGTTGAAAAGAAATTATTAACTAACATTCACTTCCACTTCAACGACACCTCACTCGAAAGGGTATCGGCGCCAATTCGTCTCCCTAAGAGACTTCCTCAAACAAACATTTGGTGATTTGATTTCAATCCAAGATAAAATGGACAAGGGAATAACGGGGAACTTTGAAGTCATTATTGTGAATTCAAATACGGTTATTCATTCCAAGAGGAAGGGGATGGGGAAAGCGGAATCGAGGTTCGTCTTTTTGTTTGCGTGGTTTGTCGAAAGTTGATTCCCTTTATTGTTCTGTATCTGACACGGAATTTGCGTTTCATTTTGTTTCTTCAATACACAGTCGTGAGCGTCAACTCATTGTAGATCAGATTAGGCAATCATTAGAATCGGTGTAGTGATGTAACTGTTTCAACAACATGAAAGCTCAGTGGAGTGTCTGAAATCGTTGTCGATGGAATGATGCCATTTATTGGAGTAACTTGTGAAAAGAAGTTGTACCATCAATTGGCTGATATCATTGAACTGTTTCCAGGCTTGAGTTACAACACTATAGATTGTAAGCTCCAGATTAATGTCTACTAGTATCTCTTTTCATTGATTTGGATCATAGACCTAGAGATTATTAGCATCATGCCACCTCTGTAAGTGAGAATGGTTTGGCGTCCTGTATTTTTGATCATTTGCGATGGGCAAAAAGATCAGAATTCAACAATTGAACCAACTTCAGCACTCCTCTGATTGACAATAAAATCACAGTTGGCATACTTATTAAAAAATGCATTTGATCATTCAATTCTGAAGTCAATCCTCGATGTTTTGATTCTATAATTTATCACCCCCTTTGTGAGGAAATTACGATCGAACAATTACAGTGTTGATGTAGTGAGAGAGATGGTGAAGGCAGTCCATTTTATTTTGCAGTTTTGCATCTCTGGATGTTCAATTAAAATTCCATACAATGATAAATTACTACAATAAGATTTTCTCGTGACAAAAAGCGCCAAAGAAAAACGGTATTAATACCTTTAAAAAAATTCTGAAAACAAAATCCTCATCTTGAGGAGAACTAGAACTAACTTTGATGGGAGGCAAACTGGTGTTTGATTGAATGAAGAGATTACTATCGCAGATGCTAGTAGACGAAACAATATTGACAATGAAAATGATTTTATGAACTGCAAATCTAAATGAAAAGCATGCAAAAATGAAATGAATCACCTGTAAAAAAGACACAAAATCCAGTCAATACCAAACGAGGTATCCTATAGATACATTAGAATCAGAACAAAATCATTTAATGTCTTCAAATGTTGGTTCACGGCTTACCAGCCAAAAGAAAAATACCGGTTTTGGATTTATTCGGCTTTTTCGAGCTCGTAAAATAGGGAAACTTTTTTGTCAATCTATGGTTTGATTAACTAGCAAATTACATGCTAAATTTGAATTAAATGTCATTGTAGAATAAGGCGACTATACCTTACAGCCCCTATCGAACTATTTGCTATACCTCAACCGCCTTTGAGTACCGCCAGTGCTGCCAATATGTTACACAATAATGTTGCCGTCTTAGATCTTATGGGATGTGTAAAGAACAAGGCTACAACTTCAGCCAAGCCGTGTCCCAGTGAGTTGCAGAAAATAGAATATCTCCCACCTTTTTGTCAAAGAAAACAACTTTCATCATTTCCTCTTACACCAAGCCATCAATCAAGATGAATGCAATGTCAATTTTTCAGTCTGATTGACTTGTTTGTCTAGCAGTCTATGGAGGACAATGCAGAGACAAAACGATGCACAGGGATTGCGGTTGAGTTGGAAAATGTCAGAAAGATAAAGATCAATCAAGATGTCACCAAAATGTTTGAAGAGGCCAGCATTGTAAAAGCAAGCATCAAGTCAAGCACTTGAGATTGAAGCTAACAGGGAAGTAGATACTGACAAGGATGAGTTGACTGCGGTTCAGGTTCAATTAATGATGAAGGATAAGGTGAGCAAGGGATCAGCTTGTCAATGAAGTGAAAATGAGTGAGTTTCACAAGGCAGTGTTGGAACAGCCCTCCATTTTCCGGTTGATTGTTGTTTGATTGTCTTCAGTCTGTTCGGTCTCGCGACTGTCTAGTTGTTTGATTGAAACAAGTTTGTCCGACCATTTCAATTGAAACAGGCTCCTGGGTAGTTTCAATTGCGATAGTTGCTGATCAAAACAATGTCCATCATTGGAAAATAACACAAGAAAAACTCAGCAATGTCAAATTAACCCTCACCAATCCTCTTCAATCCACCACCACAGAAGAACAAGCCAATACCAAAGAGATCCAAGAAACATATGACTTAATGACAAACATTTGGTCAAATTAGACCAATATCGATCCAAGTGACATTGTTGGAAGACGTGAGGGAAGAGGAGAATAATCATTTGAAAGAAGCTTTGAATTTTAAAGGTCAAATGAGAGATAAGAGGTGACTATTAAGGAGGCAGAGAAGATTACGGGGGTTGTACGGAGAAGGCTTATCCCGAGAGGACTGAGGAGTAGTAGAGGGTTTTTGATGAGTTGAAGGCTCATATTCCTGAGGTTGGTAAAGATTGAGATGATGTAGTAATACTGGCTTCTTCTGATGACATTCTGTCCACAGTTTTTGTCTGATTTGTTTCGTATAAATAGTTGATGTTTCTCCCAACAGCATGCTCAGCAATTACCAATCTCTGGATGGATGCAATTTGGTCGGAGTAAATAAAGTTTATCCGAGAACCAAGTTCAAACAGTTTTGAAATTTTGGGCAAAGTTTTATCTTTAAGAACTTTCCCAATAAAAGCTTATAATTATAATTCCCTTTCCATGACCCTTTCTACCTTCGATATTCCTTCTGTCCATGGTCCTTCCTTAAGTAACTTCCGAGCTTTCTCCCGTACCACTTAACAACACCCATGTCCCTTCGGAGTTCTCAGGGACTCCTACTGGCCATATTGTCTGAGTTTATCAGAAGGTTCTTGCGTTCCACAAGAGCCGACGGAGACACCAACTTCAACTGAGAATGCTTGATTTCAATTTGAAGAGAAACAATGACTTCTGAGTTCACGAGTTCAATCCCCTTTTTGGCAAGCCCCCAGCTTGACTTTTGGTCATTTTTGGTGGGAGGTTGCTTGAGAGTCATAGTGAAGTTATCATTGAATTTATTGGTTTCTTGGTTTCGTATTTCAACCAAAATGGTGCCTGTCTTTGGTCCCATTTGCTTGTGAGGGAGA
>JALLAY010000002.1:0-32942 GCA_036939635.1 Cyclotella baltica | reverse complement strand
GCTCAGATATGGCTAAGCAGTCATCCTTGAAACATATCAAGACATGAAGTTTCTAGGGAACATGAAAAAAACAAATGTAACATGTAAATGTTCCTGCACGGAACAGGAGAGAACGTGTTCAGCAGTAGGATTCTGAACACCTTGGAACACGGGGAAAAAATGCTTTGACATCGGTCGGAAATGTCAAAGCATATTTTTTGCGTGTTCTTCGCTCGAAACGCATGTTGTGACATGCGTGTTGAAGTCAAATGTTTGATTTTCGTGCAACGTTAAGTGTTTTTTGTGTTATGCAGTTTTTGGACGTGTCGTTTCAACTAAAATCAAAGTTGAACACGTGATTCGATGTTATAACATTAGCATGAAATGTTATCGCATCCAAGAATGACGTGACAAAAGGTGCGTGGAGCGTGTTGAATCATAACATATTATGATATGTTATTGACGTGTCTTAGCTTCGAGGACGTGTTGGAGCGTTTATAGATGTCCAATGCAGGGAATATATCCAAAAGTCTAGCACACTAATGTCCAAACCAGCCTAAACCAAAGCATCATCGGCCTATTGGCGGCACTATAAGCAAAGTTGCCGCTGCTGCGTCTAACTGAGACACCTCCTCACTCCTTTGGATCTTCCTCCCTGTTCTCGTCCCCGTCCTTCTCTAACAGCAATCGTAAAATAATTGCTGCTCATTGTCATCATTATTTAAATAATGGATGTGGCTCATTTGATTGCTGCTGCAAACACTACAGTCACAACACAAATACAATTACAATCGCAGCAGCAGCTGTTGTTATTGCTATTTTTATAGTATCGTTTCTCAGCGCTTCAGCGGTTAGGTTGCCTTCTGTTGGCAGGGGGAAATGAGCTGATATGGATGGAGCTGTCCAATGCACTGAACTACATGAATTAGTGTAGGAGGGGTGGAGCCTTCATCATCCCTGATTACCGAAGGTTTATTCAAGTAAATTAAATAGATTTCATATTCTATGAGTTTCGGTTGAAACAAATAGATCCTCCCATTCCCTTGGAATAGATGTTGTTTGTTTTTATCAAAACACAAAGCATCGACCTGTGAAACGGGCACAGGCAAATGATATTGGTTACAGTTAAGATAATTATAGCATCGGCCCACATCCGATTGTTGATTTAATTGGATGGGCAGGTAGCTGTCAACCCATTTCTTTCAATCGTCACACTTTAAATCGAACGAGCGGATATCTGATCCTCCTTCGATATATCAAGCATGTCTTTTGTTAATTGACAATTGACAATTGAAACAAAAGGGGGCTTGAGATATTGAGAGGGATGGAGAGGTCGGCCGGCAGCTTCGGCTGCTGCTTGTGCATGCGGACCTACCATATGGTTAACGGCGACAGATGGTGTCACTTGTCGCTTGCCATTGCCATCGACGTCATCACTCTGTCCAGTTCTCTGATGTTGTTGCAAACACAGCAGCTGCAACGCAAATGCAATCACGACAGCTAGCTTTGGCTGTTGTTATTAATACTGTGGTTGCTTTGTTTGCATGGTGGCCCATTATCCATGTACAGACCAAAATTCGAATCGGAAAGTTAGGTGTCTGAAGTGACAGAAATTGACAGATCTGTTACTTTAGCTTGGTCTGAAGTGACAGAAACTGACAGAAATTGACAGAAACAGCATGACAATTGACAGACATTTCTCGGACAAATAAGCAACATTTCGCTTAAATTAGTGCAAATCTGAAAATTAAACCCCCAAATATCTAAAGTCTACATAGGCCGGAACGGATTCACTTATAATTATCTTTTACGTAAAGATGCTGCCATAGTCCGCAGCCCGGATCCTTCAGGCCACCGCAAGGTCCTCTATGGGTCTATTGAGATTTTTTGCGATTAGGGTGCATCAAACTCAATTTTGGTTATTGATTTGCTGCTGACGTGCGGTCAGTCGTTGGTTTTCAGTGGTCAGTGGTTAGTCTACAGTTGGTCTGTATCCTGGTCTGCGATAGGTCAGATGGGTTGGCAGGAGAAAAATCTTCAGTGCTAAAAAGATTTTTTGGAGGTAGGGTGTGGTATGACATTGTGTACCTAAATAATTCAAGTATACCTTCCTGGACATTGCACAAACATCGCATCACGTGACCTCTAGGGGCAAGATACATCATTTATTGTGAGTTGAAATTGAATTGTGCAATTTTTGTTGCAGCACTGATTTTGATAGAGTACAGTATCTTTGGCAACCAGACCTTTGACAGCACATCCAAATGTGGAAACACATAACTGGCACAACGGACCTTACCAGCTCCAACTTTTCTCCATGAAGAAGTCTCTGGAACGGACATCGGCAAATGAAAAGTATCCATCTTCAAAAAGGTGATTGCCATTGATCTCGAGATGTTCCATGACAAAGTTGCATCCGCGGCCAGCAATTTTTTCAAGCTCACATAGTGCTTCATCATGGGTAATTGGCTCCTTCTCTCCAAGCAGGTTTCCTTTCTCATTTAGCACAAACAATTCAGCCAACAAAAATGGTTGCTCGTAAAATGGACTCCCAATCATCTTTTTCTTTGCTTTGTCCATGAGCTTTGGAGAAATACCACCGCCAGTCAAGACGCCAAGCGATTCTTGATCCATCTTCCATCGATACCTGACAATGAGTCCAGTGTCAACGGGTTCTTTGGGGCCATTGAGGAATACTCGCGCTTCTCGGATGATGTCCCAAGGAATTTGATTCCCATTATCGTCTTTCCTCACGAGCAATGGCTCTTGCCTGTCAGGCCTACCAGCAAGTTGAAGTTCATCATCATACTTCTTCCAAGCGCTCTTCACCTTTTCAGCTCGCAATGTCTTGCATGTTTTCTTGTGCCCATTCTTCCAATGTTTTTTTCTGGCACGGAGATCCGCAGTACAAAGTATGGCACAAAGGGCAAACCTTGTCAGCCGCAGCAGCACATTGGGCACAAACACCACTCGTGGGTTTGAGGATCCCAAGCTCACATATGTTCCCCTTAGTGTACTCTGAGCCACCACCCATGCTCATAAAGAACTGATCCCCCGATTTCTTTGTAACCGTTGAATTTGTCGAACTCTTCGACTGCTTGAACTGTTGCTCCCCGCCAATCCACATGTACTCAGGGACTCCCATTTTTAGAAACTGCCCATTAATCTGCTCTTTAAGCTCATCAAAACTTTTCGTAGGATGCATCACAATGCCAAGACACAACTTCCCCTTTTCTCCAATAGTACCCGCAACGACCTCGCCTCCTTTGGACACAACCACATTATGATTATTCATTAATTCTGCGACCACCATCTCAACCAGGTCTGCTTGGCGATCGCCGTGCCACTCTAAATACTCGATAGAAAGCGACAGCTGCATGACGACAGTATCGATTCTCAATACAACCTCCCAGAGGCCATCGGGATTACCATAAGCCCACATGCCGTGCCGATATGCCCGTTGATGTATTGGATGTCTGTCTGTGTAATGTTTTTGATTTTTACCTTTGATCCGGGTTGGATGAGAGTGTTGTGTTTGAAGGGGGAGACGCTACTCATGGTGATGAAATGAATTGGTGAATTGAAATGTTACCTAATGTTACTAAGATAATTGTGCCCCGCGTATGGCATGCTTTAGGTGTTGATTCAATCGCCGTGGCTGAAGCTCAGGCGCTGCGTGATGAGGTCGATGTCGGATGCTGTCGCGGATGTGGGATGTGGAAGGTGGGAGAGGTGGGCGAGCCGGATGGAGGAGAGAGCCGAGGCGATAGAGATAGCATTGGTCGGTTGAAGTTGTATGTATGTCCCCAAATTTTTTGGCGCGCGAATACGGCCCCCTTCCCATCCGGGGTTTTCAGCACCCCTTTTTTATCTGTGGGGGGATCTAACCAGCAATCAAGCAAAGCGAGGCCAGCACCTGTGCTTCGGCCGGTCACCATGCCATGGCTATTCTTACCTTTCCCATCTCAACCAAATTGTGCCTGTTGGAAGTAAAAATTGGGGATGTAAATGAAAAATTGGCAATCTTGGCCTAAAGATATGTATCAATAACTTCGATAAGGGCTTGTGTTACAATATCATCAGACCACCAAAACCCTGAAGAATCACTCTTCGCTTCCCACACTTGGATTCTGCTGAAATTCTGGTTTGGGATACATTTTGTTGGTCGTGAAAGTTGATTGTGAATGATGAAGAGTTAATCGTAGTTACTTAACGGTTTTCAAATTACTTAATTATTTTCAGAATATTGTTAAATGATTTTTTTTGAATTTTCGAAGGACAGCTGCAAATAAAAAGCGGGCATCTTGTTGCAACTGACGGTCGCAATCGTTAAGTACCTTTATAAATTTCCTATTGAATTTGCATGCAAAAATTGGGGGAGCTCAATGCTCAGCTTCTAGTAGGGTGATCACCACATTTCAAAGTTGTGTTGAGTAGTTCAGACGCTGAAGGACTCAATGCAATAATGGGAATTGGAAAATTACCATCAGAAGTTGGAGCATTAAGCTCCCCCAATTTAGGGGTGTACATTTGAAGTTAAATGTACAGTAGTAGGACAAACCTATTCACAATATGTTCACTTTCTCTGATACATACTCTCACCCAAACCAACAATCCTTCACCAACTGAATCTCCACTCTCAATAGAACAACAACCACCAACATGAACATAACAGCACCAATAACAACAACATTATTAACATTAACAACATCAAAATGAAAACATCAGTTATATTTTGCAGCAGAGAAATTTGAGTGACCCAATCTGCTCCAGCTTTCTACCTCCTTCTGCCGTCACTATCAATAAAGCATCTGTTGACATTGAGGTCATTTTGCCAGCTTGGCTACTATTAAAGAAGCGGAAAATGCTATGTGAGACAAAAAGGTCGGGCTTTTGGTGAAAGCATCATCGCCTCAACCTTTTATTCTTTAATAACTGTGAGGTTTACATAGAAAAAAACAACTGTTTTCAAAGGAGACAGGATATTTCTGGTTGTCCACATTGTCCTTGACAGGACACCTAGATTAATGCCTCCGGGCATTGCCTGCACCTATGGTTTGGTGTTAGTGGTGCATCCAATGAGATCTTGCTACATTAATTTGGTCACTGGTGGGGTTGTCGTGACAGAAGCTACCAAAGATGGTGCCAATTTGCTAGCGCTAGCAACGTGAACGTGGAACGCGAAAAATTAAAATTATTTTTAAAAAAGATTGTTTGAGTTTGGAGCGTTGCTGCTTTTGTTGTTTGCCTAAGATGTTTCTACAGCATGAAGATGTTAGTGTGGGAAAGGCATCTTCTATGGCTAGGCAAACAGGAGGGACATATTACCAGATGGCCAGTGGACGCTTTCGAAGGTCTGACTGGGCTCCGGCACATCCAGTTTGGAATGAAGATGATGGTCGTAATATAAATATGCCTCTTGACAAACGCCAATCAAATAGAGAACAACAAATACTCAAGATAAAAATGCTTTCCTATGTTCTACTGCTTTTCATACAAGGCGTTTTATGCGGTGTCTCCATTCAAACTCTCTATCGCGCCTTTGTCATGTACGGAACCAAGAGCGAGGAACCTTTTGATTTACATGATAACGAGAACCGAAGACTCTACTTCATTTTGAACAGCCTAGCGCTGACTGGAAGTTTGTGTATGATAAAGAAGTCAAAACTGCAAAATGCAGATGAGCCAAAATACTTGGATAACTCTTCAATGCTAACTGCCATTTACCTCTTAGCAATGATCGTGACATTTTCTCACTCAGTGGTGGATGCAGATTCAATAAGGAATGAAGGTGCAAATTCGAACGTGAGAGGTCTTGAAATATCTAAAGCGATGGCAGGAATTTTTGGCTGGTTCATTAGCTGCGTTCAAATCTTTACAATGGCAAAGAAATCTAGTCTCTTCAAAAAATCCAGCTCACCTGTAGGTTCTCGTTGATGTATGATGTAAACGTATTGCAGTCCTAAGATGACAATAAAGATGGAGATAAAATGAGTTTGAGTGGATTCAAACGGAGGAGAAATAACAATCTAAACATAATTACAAACGACATTAGTTTACATTTACCTTCAAACATGCTATCCACGGGAAATCCTCCTGCTATACCATAATTAGTTGCGTACATATACATGTGTTTTGTTTCCTTTCAAAGCCTATTCAGACATCACGCATCCCAGCAGCCAGCGCTTTCATCAAAAGGATTGTCACAAATACAGGTGGGAACTTCTTGGCAATAATCACAGACACCTTTTCCAGAGCAGTTGGATGGGCAGACTAGATGTGGGCAGACGGCTGCTATTCTAGGGCAGACAATCGAGTAACTCAATCCAATATTGATGATTTCTCCATGGTACCTACATGTAAAGGTCTTGCCATCAACAATGAAACTCAATGATCTATCATCTGGGTTACACACTGTTTCAAGGCAGATTGGAGTGCCTGAGTCAGTCTCGTAGCATCTGCTGCTGTCATCAAAGAACTCTTCTTTAAATTGTGACGATATTCTCGTGCCAGAAGAGCATGATGCTAAGTGTTTGGATCGCATCGGGCAGTAGTCAACGTCTTCATACATTGATCCAAAATCAGATTCTTGGTTGAAGTACTGAAATTTTAGAGGCGGTTTAGCGTATCTGTTCAAATCGCAACCGGCCTTGTTCCTATGGTTAAAGTCACACCCTGTCCGGGTATCATCAAGTGTGTCACAGAAATATCCAGCGCTGTAATCTGGGACTTTTCCCTTTGCAATGCATCTCTCGTAGATAAAGCCGCACCCAGCGGCTCTTCCAAACGATGGAGTTTTCGCGACAGTAAAGTTGGCTTTATACCACGAAGAATCATGTAGAATTGCAAGTGATGTTGGTGACAGTGAAAATGCAGAGTCGACACTAGGCGATAGAGATGTCATGTCTTCATCAAAATGGTACCGGAGATCCAAGTTTGAGAAAGAGCATGTGCCATCGCTATCTAGATTAGGTTTGCTCAATCTCGCACCAGTCATGCTCTGGCAATCAAAGTGGTTTCTAACAACTTGCCTCACAGTCGGTGTTGAGATTTCATAGTAAAGATCTCCATCAGATGCCACTTGTTGCTGCACAACATTGGACAAATAGACCTGCTTTGGACCACTATCATCGCAGGACATCTCAACGTATCTTCCACCCCAGTTTTCTTCTGTGTCAAGTTTGCGGAAGTACTGAAACAAGGTTGGGGTAAGACCTAGAAATTTACCCACTAACCATTTGGTACTTGCAATGTGACGGAGCTGTTCGCTTTCATCCACCTTGCCATCTTGAAGACCCATGTTGTCCAGGCAAATGGAGAGGGTTCCTATTAGCGGCCTCATGTTCTGATCAAAATGACAGACACTGATGAATGGTGCATTGTCATTGTTGCACAAAGACTGTCCACGCACTGCCACATAAATCACAACATCTGCATTCGGTACCCCTTCTTCGAGATGTTTTGCAGGAACTGTGTATTCGCCACATAATTGAGCTAGAGGTACGATATTTTGCAATGGCTGATAAGTTGAGAGAGCCTCTGCCCATACATTTGAAACAGCTGGGAAAATGTCATCAATTAGAGCTCTGATTTTCGCTTCATTCTCAGCAAAGTGATTAGTTTCAGCAAAATTATGGCTCATTTCATGTAGCATTCCCGACATTGATGACGTCTCAAAAAACAACCGCAAAGGCTTGGGTTCATAGCCATACATGACCACAAGGCGACTACTTTTGCTTTCTTCAGGTGAAGGGAGAATAATGCCGTGGTTGGTGGTGCGTGCATTCCTGTCCAGATGTACCAACTGGTGTTGAGTATGTAGAGCACGACCTGGTTGGATTCCTTTTGTGAATTTTGCGCTCCATGATTCACTACTACTTCGCTCTTCCTTCCTATCAATCAAAAAGTCGGTGTCATCAAATTGACGGGGTACAATGCTAGGTCCCCAGGTCGGACACATCTTTACAGCTTCGACAGGAGATGGGACAGGCACCGAAACAAATTCCAAATCAGAATCTTGGCCTGACGATTCGTCTGTATCTTTTACTGACAGAATCCTATTACTATTTGCCGATTCCAATGAAGCCAGTAGAGCTTGCTGTTCATTGCTTGGTTCGTGGCCATCTTCTAATACTAACAAATACCTATTCTCACTGGAAGGTTCTGTGTCAGATACTGCACCCGACTCGTGCTCTCGGGATTTGAACAAAGAATACAACAATGAGGGTGATGTTTCAGTGGTTGTACCCTCGACACTTTCAGAAGACACAATTTCATCATTTGTGGGTGCTTCTGTTTCCTTGAGGAAATTATCGATTGACACAGTCGGGCTCATTGTTGGAGCATCTGTTGTTGAACATATTGGCTCCCCAATATCATCAATGAGCTCTGGTGGATGACAGGACTCAAATAATGGCCTAGTTGAGAGCAGTGGGTCAAAGAGACATGAAGTGAACCAACAGGACTTGACTTGTTGCATGGACAAGTTTACAATATAGCTTACCTCCATTGACAACCAAGCCCTGAGCCAATGCAATCTTCCTCGGTATCAAATCTATCACAACTGCATTCCGTTTGATTGTTCAACATGGTCATCCCCATACGCCTGACTAACTCATCTTCTGACATTCCATCAAGCTTTTCTTCCTTTCTGTATACCTTGACAAATGGAGCCCGAGCACCGTATAAAGACCTATCAGTCATTTTATACATGCCAGCTTTGTTTTCTCTTGTTAAGTAGGCAAAATAATCTGTTGCTCCAGGCCCTTTTGGACCAATGATCTTATCTCCTCTAAGTTTGAAACGCATTGGTTGGTGCTTAGCGTAGAGGTCTTCTCCGTTGTCTCCGTTTCGCTCCCTCCATTCCTCGCAGAATGCATTTCTTTCTTTGGTATTGTATAGCATGTCCATATCAAGAACTACTTGTTTGTGTTTGGGGTTCCACCGCTGAGCCAGCGCAACAATCTCCTTGCAGTATGGATACTTGAGGTGTGTAAGACGAGTTAGAATGTAAGAAGAGATGAAGAGTAGTGTGAGTTTTGTTGTGCCCTCTTTTTGTAGATAACAAATGATTTCAGTGAGTTGTTAGTTAGCTTACCTTGAGACAAAATGGATAAGTGGCTGGTGTAAAGGGTACTACTGGCACAAACTTTCCAGGAGTGAACATGAGATCAACATGCCTTGCAACCAAATGATAACTGTTGGTGATCATAAACCAATCCGTATCCACCTCTGCGGCACAGAGATCAAGAAAATCGGGTGCATCTCTAAACTGCAGCTTGACAGGCACTCGGGTGTACTTTGTATAGTCGTGGTCGTTGGATATGGACGGTGGAATCATAATGATTACTTGGTCAAAGGGGTGGTCTCTAGAATCAAGCGTTTTAATTAAGTTCAACGACCGATCAAAGAACCATTCTGATACGACCAAAGTAACTTTGATGCGAGCAGGATCCCATGGAGAATAGAGCTTAGCTCCGTGAATGACATATTCTGGTCCAAGATGTCGCGGAATGAGATTCGTGGCAGCGTAGTTGTGGATGGCTTTGGTGAATTTGTATGGTATCTCATCTTGCCATCGGTTAGCCCACTTAGTGAACATGGCCGTGTTGTCAGAGAGGGTGATGTTTTGGCCCTCCTCGTTCAACATGATCTTGGTGGCTAGCTTGGGCACAATGCCAAGTGTACCTTTAACAATTAAGCACAATAAGTTTAGCAAAATGAAAATCACATCTCTGAGCCCCAAGAAGTTAGACAGTACACTAACCTTCGACCCACATTTGTGACATCCTGTAATCATAAGGAATAGAGTTGTACGGACAAGGTGCTTCCACTTCGAGCTGCCCAACAAGACGCTCAAGCAACGGATGAGAAGTATTGTAAATGCCATTACCGTTGGTGTGGTGAAGGAGTGATATGGGGATGCTCTCATAAAATGCATCCCTTGTAGATAGGTTGTTGCGGCAATGGAGAGGTGAGTTAGTTAACTGGCAGCCAACACGTGTTAAGTAAAAACAAGTTGTGTATATTCTCACCATTTATCACCGTCATATTGCCTGCCGTTTGAATAAGTAAAGTAAGCATGAACAAAAGCTGTTAATAAATTAAATGTCAAGATATCGACACTCACGCTCCCAAAACAGCAAAAGGTCTATAGGCATTAATCTCCCCCAAAAGAACATCCAGCCAATAATTCTTCACTGGGACACTATCACCCTCCATCAAGTAAAAGCCATCATAATCTCCCCACTCCCCAGACTGAATCGAGGTAGGTATGAGCATAAGGACAAGATCAGTAAGAAATGAAAATATGATCGTAACAGGCAACCCAACCCACCTGAATAATCCTAAATGCCGCTTCAAACTGTCGATTAGGCCCATTCACCCAATTGTACAACTCCTCTTGCGCAGATGGGATATACAAATCCAATTCCGGCGGTATGTTGGCTTCAATGGCATAAATGTTGTCAAAACATCTACTCCATCCTGCAGATAGGCATGAGACAACACAACAAATAAGTCTATAGCAACATGAACACATACATAATTAAAGCAAAAAGCGAACAACTAACCACCAGGACTAAAAAACTCATTCATAATCTCATCCACCGCATGCATAGCCACAGGACTATCCCCAAAAGTCTGCGAATAAAACAAAAACAAATCGGCACTCGTCGTCCGTAATCCATCCGCTGGCACATCATCAAAATACTTTTCCTTCTTCTTCTTACACCGCTTGAACAAACTAGAAGCCATACCTCTAAACCACGAGTCGGTATTGACTAAATCCGCCTCGCATTCCCAGTTATGCTCTTCGGAGGGGTGGAGTTTACGTCCGGTGCCATTGGTGCTCATATCGAATAATACCCATTCATCCACTTCTTCTTCGGGGGTGTAATCGCCTAAATCCATCTCGGCGGCACGACATGGGACTAAACTGTTCCAACAGGTGAATGTGCTTGGTAGACCTTCTGCGTCGAATTCACAAAATGGACGGACAATGGCAAGGCGGGATACTATTCCCCTTTCTCGGTCGGAGGGTCTGTCTCGTTTGGGGTCTACTTGAATTTTTTGATTCGCAATCAGAGTGGGAGTGGAGTTGGTGGATGTGTAGTATGAGGAGGTTACGTAGGGATGTTCGTAGATAAAGGTTGGTTTGGTTTGTTGATCGTTGGTGCGGAATGCAGATAAGAAGCGTGATGTGGAGTATTGACGATGGATTCGTTTGGATAGGGGAATGGTTAGGAGGATGAAGAGTGAGATGCGTGTTATTCGGAGGAGGTTTTGTTTCCATGGGGTGGGTTCTTGTGATTTTGTTTCGTTGTCTTCGGTGGTGTTGAATATTTGAATGCTGTCCTGTTGCTGCTGTTGGGGATTGTCTGCGGCTACGACGTCAGCACGACGATTGGTGTTGGGTGTGAAACGATCAGCATAAACGGCGGTAAAGGTGGCTTGATTTTGCGATTGGCCTTGATCTCCTTCGTTGAGGTATTTTTGGATGATGCCAGTGAAGGGCGTGGAGGTTACGTTGCCTTTGGATGAGACCAGGGATTCTGACATGTTGCTTTGTTATTGTTTCTTTCTTCTGGGATGGAACGAAGTTAAGTTTATGTAACTTTTGTCACGTCTAATGTCAACAGTGAGAGAGTTCACTCTCAATTACTCTATTGTCTATATGAAAGACTTTTGCTCTCTCGTCATGCATTGACGGCAACTTGTTGTTGTGTTGTCAGTGGATATCGATAGAAGTCGATGGAAAGGCGACAGGCGCGTAGGCGTAGGCGGGGGCCATTGAGAAATAAAACGGAAATGATGGAAATGAAAGTTGTTTTGATGAAGCCGGAGAAACCCTTCACGTGTCACGTAGAAACGTTTCGAAACACAATAATCTCCGCATTCACTATTTTCCCGATGTGTATGTTTTTGTTACGATAGAGAGCAGAAAGTTATTTTGGTACCTTCGGAAAAAGTAGGTAATTTGTCCGACTGTAAAACTAATTTCTCCGTTGTCATTTAATGACGGTTAGAGGGGTCATTTTGAGACCCTCAGGAGACATTACGGACATTTTGGTCTTGTTTTAATGGAGTAGACGTGGATTTTGGGACTTGAAATAGCTTGAAATACCCAATCTCAGGGTGAGCACATCCACATCACCATCCACTCAGAATCACCAATTACCATAGACCACTCCATCACCACAATGCCCTCACCTCACTTCACACTTTGCCCACTTTGTGCTCTCTGGCCAACGCGATTGCAGTGCAAAGTCAGCAGTATGATAGTCGATACTCGATGCGCACATTTTACATTAAACATGTTTATTCGACAGTTTCTTTCATTGTTCGGGCCGGCATGAATGGATGGCGAGATTTCGGCCTGTTGATTGTTGACAATGAAACGAGAGCTTATCGACTTTCTCAAGAAAGATTTACTCTAGTTTTTACATTGGATTTATGCCCAAGAGTTATATGTTAAATTCATTAATTGTGTTGTCCCAGAGTACTCAAAACAAGTTTAGCAAGAGTTTACACGTATTTACTATAGAGTAAGGTACTACTTAGCAAACGTTTTTTCTTAGCTGAATGTAATGGACTGTTTGATTACATTCGTTAACAAGTAACTTTATCAAATGACTTTAAATTTAATTCCAGTGAACACTGATTTCAGCTGCGCAATATACTGTCCATCTGAAATCATAAAATAGCATGGTAATACTTACGATACCTACTTCACAGCCCATTACTTTTCTGCGTCAAACAGCAAGAGATACCCTACGCCGAGCCAACTCGACACTTCTGGAACTACTGCTAATTGCAACGGTCGCAAGCCTCTCTGTTTTCTTAAGGGAACTGAAAGAGGATCACATCCCAGGTACCGGAAACGAGGCAGACATCTTTACAAAGAATTTCGTTTCAACATCCCTGCACAGACACGTCGAAAAGCTTTGTATTAAGGACGACCTTTACCTATCGCTCAAAGGAAAGTACCCCTTGAAGCGAGGAAGGGTGTCAGAAGTTAATCAAGGTTTCACTTGAAGTTTATTACGTTCAAGGTTTAGCTATTTGAATTAGCAAACTAGAAAGTATACTGTGAGATACCTGAGTATGTTTGAGATGTTGTTTAGTTTAAATAAAGTGCACCGAGAGCACCAGAATATTGATCATAATTTTCTGATAATGACTTTGAGTACCTGACGTAAAGTAGGAACTCTTTCAGCATTGGAAGCTCTGTTTTTAAACATTTCTGCAGCAGGCAGTGCCCAAACTTTTGAATTCAAGCCGTTCAAATACCTTCAATGAATAGAGGAGCTCGTGCTGTTCAATTTGATTCAACTTTTAACAATCAAGCCAAACCGAACCAATATTGATATTGATGGAGGTATGAGAAATCCCATGGTGCACGGTATCCAATGATGGTTCAGTTCACGTCACGCTGAAACATTGTTTAATGTGAAAGGCCACACGTGATCCATAAGATTGATGTTGGTAGCGTCGTGTCCGCCTCACGTGTAGAGGAAGAGGAATGACATGGCACTACATACTACAGATGCTAATTAAGCCTGTCTGATTGGCATCCATCCTGACAAAATGGAGGCACGGTGGCATGAGGTGGGGTTGACATAAAGCAGCGAAAGTTTGTAGGACAGAAGATCAAGGTGGATCGGATGTCATGGTATGGTTGTTTTTGTGACGGTGTCGGCATGCAAAAAGCATGTGTTTTGTGATGGATGGAAAGATGGCCAATGACCACTCAAAACGCTTTAGCCCCAAGGTTTTTTGGTCGGATTTTAAAAAGAGTCTATTATGAAGTATGTACTACAGTTTCCAAATCAATTGTCTTTTATTTTGTTGTGATATTATCATCAATCTCGATCAATCTTCAAGATATCTTTCCCTGTTTTGATTTTGGCACGAAAAATACAACCCAATGGGATTCCGAAATCATAACTAATTCCTATTAATATAGATTAAATCGTAGTCTAATTGTTGTATTGGCGTTTGTATTGCCATTTTCGTGCGTTTCTCGAATATTGAATCGCTTAATATTGCCTGTAAAGGATTGGGAGTCACGCTTAGAAGCGAAGAAAGTCCCAATGCAATAAGTGACTTGCGTTGAACAGTCCTTGCTGTCACTTTAGTCTCGCGCGTAAGATGTAACCGTGAAAGGACGTCGACGACTCGATGACATCGAGACATCGATCTATCTCACTGACTCGTGAACCATCATATCTGCGACTCGACAAAACGAAACTTCGACATCGTCCCCAGTCAATAATCTCATTTTTGGTATGTGACGAAATCAAAACAGGGAAAGGTAACCAAAGTTCCCATTGCCCATCAAATGCAAATTCTCCTGAGGCATCATTCCAATCATTCCTTGTTAGGGGTCTGCTAATGGCAACTTGTCAAATGCATTGTCGATGGAATGTTTTGAAATTGTGTTGGAGTAGGATTTATCTTTACGAGTTAACTCCATACCCCATGTCCCGCAACATAACCAGCCCATTATCAGCGAAGAGATCAAATACCTCCTCAACATTGCTACATTTCTGGATCTTCTTCCATTTGACTTGTTTGCATTTTGGTGGCCCTACAATTAGTTCTTCATTGTTGCACTAACAATCCGTAACTACACAATTTGCCAAGCTAGTGTTGAAATGTCCCAACATTTCATTGGCGCCTGCAATGTCTGCCACAAAGAAGAGAATGAGGGCTTGATGAGTATTTCTCTGCCTTTTTCATCTTTCCACAGGAAACCTCCTTTCTCATAACACTCAACAATGGGTTTCAACGCTACTTCCACGCACTCGTGAAAATCCTTCAGGTTCTTCAACCAGCTCTTCCTCCAGGGTAGAGGTTACCCAGACCAAACATCAATTCCAAACGCTTCAAAATTTCTTTCCTCGTTGACCTGTCAGATTGACTGTGAACCTTGAATGGTGATTTCACTTTGCTTCTCCAGTGCTGTGTCCAATGTGCTGTATCATTAAACATTGCCTTGGAACAGTTGTGCTTCATACATGTACCTTGAGATGACATATCATTATTGTAAAAAGTAGGTTCGTGTGCGGTGCCACTTGGGCGCTTATACTTCATTTCGTTGTACCTATCAGATGTATTATGGTACAGAGTAGGAACCACATCATTGTTGTTATCACCAGTGTCAACATTCACATCAACTAGGTCATGCTCTTCTTCCTCATAGTTCTCACCATAGTTATCATCGGAAAAAAATGCTCTCAGCATCTTATTTTTGTGCAGCTTCATATTCATAAGTATTGTAGCTGTGGTCATTGGAAGCATCTACATTCATTTGTTCAGCCTCTTTGTCATCTTCCTAACTAGATTACAATTTGTGTTCTAGGCACATGGTTGAAACCTGAAACAAGTAGAAGACAGAAAAGACCTCATTTGCTTTACGTCTCAAGACTCTACAGTCGATACAAAAAGTTGGATTAATAGCAATTAAGATAGCAAAATATATTACACTACACTACACTCCTTTGAAAATCACCTGCACGAGCTAACAAAATCCGTGCCTTTTCCATGCCCACTTGTGCGACAAAACCTTTGAGCCATGGCCTGATATCATCATCTCTAGCAATATCGGACCCTTTGCCTTTTTTAAGATAGCATTCCTTGCACCCCTTGCGATTCTTTCCTCTCGCATCATTGCGGTAAGTGTAGGCTTCATAGCTGTCCAGATAATGATTCTGGGAGATACAAACAAGTTGAAACAGCATTCAGAGGATATATGAGATTGTAATGGCAGCGCAGTACATGAGAAATAACTTACCACCCGAAGCAAAGAAGCAGAATATCTTGGTATATCTGCTCGACAATAATATGTTAAAGGTCGATGGATATTATGTGCTTGCTTATCCACCAAATGGCTCATGGGTAGGCGGCTGACATCAATCATGGTTTTATGGTATTTGTTCGTGTCAAAGTTTCCTTTTTGTCCATGCCAACGATATTTAAGTGTGACAAAATCTTTGTCATGAAAGCCAATAGGTGCGGCTGATTCATCGCCGTTAGATTCAATATCAGCGATTTCTTTTGATCCATACAAAAGCCTTGGCATCTGAAGACAGCTCCCGAATTGAAGAGTTTGACTGTACCTCGATAATACATCCTCCACGGTAACTCCCGAGTTCATAGCTGGCAAATCCTCTCGTGCCTTCAGTGCTTGTTTAGAATTGACATGGTGTGGCCATAACAATTGGTCGTTCTCAATAAAATAATACTGGGGCCCACGTGCATCTTTGATGATGTGCCCAGCCTTCACTTGATGTAGATAATTGGGTTCAAGTGGAAAGCTTACATAACTCCCATCCGATGTTCCATTGTAGGTATCATTATAGATCTGTCCACCGACATGATGCATTGCATCTTTCTTACTCAAATTTACATTAGTTATGGTGGGCATATCAATTGGAGCTTGGAGCATCTTCGTTGGATCTTGATAGTTAAGGGAATCATCGTAAAGAAAATATTGGTTTCCATGATGATCTTCAACCATATTTCCATAATCAATGTCAGTATTAGGGGTTATGATGGGTTCAGTGGTGACACGAGTGCCATGATTACCGTCCTGCTTCAGCAATCCAGAGAGTAGAGTCAGTTCCCTTCCGTCTCTAGTAACATGCATCACCTTCCAATCTTTAAGAGTGGCTATTCCTTCTGGGGCTTCGTCCAATGGAGATGGCGGGTCATCCTCATGATGTATGTAATTGAATGTGACGTATTCGTCAACATCAATGAGCAACACCCATGATTTCCCTCTCCTCTTGAACGTTTCCATGCACTTCATGACAAAATGCTGTTGTCTCTGCCTGTGCGCCCACAGACATCCATCTTGTCCTAATTCATTGGGATCGCACACACCACGTAGATTTGGTGGCATGAAATATGCCTCGTTGTCCCAGTAAGTAATATCTAAATCACCCAAAGTGGAAGAGAACGAATCGAGGATAGGTTTGGGTGAAGATTGACTGGCTGGGTCGATGGCAATGATGAGAGAGCGAAGAGGCAGTGTGTAGTAGTAGTAGGCGAGCCATTCCGGGAGACGAGGATTTTCGTCATTGACGAGGAGGCAGGCGGAGAGGCCTTCTCTGGCATGACTATGATCAACATTTGCATGTTGCTCTTTGGTTGGCGGCGGGTCTGCCTGAGACCGCCTTCTTAAAAAGTGGGAGCTGCTCATATGGAGTAGATTGTCCACTTCCACTTGTGCCCTCAAGCCATTGGTGACAGAATTATCGTGCTGTTCAAATTCCAGTTCAGAATGAAGGTATACCGCAGTGGACGTAAACCCAAGTGCGATTATCGAAAGAATGCCGATCAACGTGCCCAGATTGGCTGAAACTAAGCTGGCAGTTACATCTAGGATGGTTGAGTTATCCCTCTGATTATTTCTCTGTGTAAATCGAAATCAAGATATGTAAGTAAAGTAGAGTAGCACAAAGGAAGTCAGAATGTAAAGTAAAGCAGAGTAAAGCATAGATAGTTGAGCTAAAGATAACTGGAAACACCTCCACGCAGCACAACTCACGAGCAGCTCTGAGTCTTCATGACAATAATCGCACTTACCACCATGATTATAGAATTCAGTTGATAATTGTTGAATAGAAAATAATTAGTAATGTGAGCGGCTCCTGGGCTTGCTTGCATCTCAATCTCGCTAGGGCTCCGTGGCATGATAGTATTTTGTTTGACAAGGTTTGACATCATCCTTCACACGATAGAGTTTGTGCCTGGTGAAACATGAGTATTTATGTACTGTATTGAAACAAACATCCTCCCTTTATTGACTGAATTAAAAATAATTGCCTGGGAGGCTGGGAGGACAAGTCGTTGTTTCCTTGGGCTGATGGACAGACCGAACACGTGGCCATGTGCTCGTAGCCAGTAGTTGGTCTTGGGTCAGTTTTGGCGGGAAAACATGACCATGGACTGGTTTTGGCGGGAAAAGAAGATAGAACGGCAACGAGGGACCAATGCCGCTCTTTCATTCTTTTCGGGAGCACCTCCTTCACGGCAAGCTGTTGCAACGTGGGTGCTTTAGTTAGAGTTAAGCTTTCGTTCGACAACAGCGGCAAAGAGCAACTTCAACGTAACAAATGACATTCAACGCGGAGAATCAAATGATGGGCAACGGAGATGGGGTCGGAGGTGACGGAACGAGAAGGATCGGAACGGAAGGGATCGACAGGAGAGGTGGAGCGGATGCGAGAGCCATGGGAACTGGGGATCGATTTGGAACGATTGGGAATGATGCAGATGCAAGAGGCCTTGACGGGATGGATCGATTTGGAGCGACCGAGAACCGAGATGGGGGTGCGAGAGCGCTGGGAACTTTGGATCGATTCGGAACCACGGGGATTGGAGAGATAGTCGGAGCAAGAGAGAACCATGCGGAAGCTCTCGAGGGGCTGTTGGGTCTGCGTGGAGGTAGAGTACGAGAGGACGAAGGGGCTGGACAAGAGCGAGAAGGGTTGGGGCTCGTGACACCAATGGCTGGAGCTCGTGAGGTCCGTTTTTGGGACGATAGGGGTGCAGAGCAGGTGGGAGCCAATAATTTATTTGGTGGTACCATGGCGGGGCAGGTTCATAGGTTTCAACAGATGGGGAATCTAGGGGGAGATCAGGTGGGGATCCAGAGGGGAAACCAGCGGGAGGAGCAAGGGGCAATCCAAGAGGGGATTCAGAGGAGGTATCAGGTGGAAGATCAATTGGGTGTTCAAAGGGGAGTTGGGACAGGCAATCAGGGGGGAAGTCAATGGAATTATCAAGGGGGAAATGGAGGGGCAAACCAGAGGGAAGAACAAGGGGGCAATCAAGGGGTAGATCAAAGGGGAGATCAAATTGGAAATGTAGGGGGGAACCAATGGGGCAATCTTGGGAGAACCCTGGGAGGAAATCAAGTGGGTAATCAAAATGGTAATCAATGGGGAAATTATGTTGAAACCAGAGGGGTGAATGGAGCAGTGCACCCAGGAGGTGGTGGCATGCCAGGGAATCAAATGGAATATCAAATGGGCAATGACATTGGGAACCCAGGGGGGAACCAGGGAGGTACCCAGATCAGAAATCAAGTAGGCAACCAGCCAATGGGACAAGGGATGCAAGTCCAAAGGAGGGGGCAACTAAACACCGTTAAGGGAGCACTGGAGGAGTTAATGAGGAAGAGCTATGGGAACGAAGCACGGTGCAGAAGTGAGTTTACTTGGCAGAAATCTCTGGGGGATGCAAAGAGGGAGGAGTTCAAGGAGAGAATCTTGCAGGCTATTCCAATTAAAGTAGTAGCAGTGGTGCAAAAAACATCACCCATCATTAAAGTGCTGCATTGTTTTGGGAAGTACTATGATATTGATGCACCGCCGGAAGTGAATGGGAAAGTCATTGCCTTTCATGGTGATAGGACGGAAACAACCCAACCAGTGCCGCTTCTAACCCCACCGGACAACGCTTGGAGGTGGAAGAAGGTGAAAGTAAGTGCAAATGAAGTGCAATGGGCTGCATGGCAGGCCGAGCCGGCCAACAGAGGGAAATTCTGGGTACCAACAGAGGCTCTGGTGGATAAGGAGCTGCCCAAAATGCTGGCACTACCAGCCAACTTGGCAGCATATGCAATGGAGAAACCCCGCACTGCATTTGAGATGTACTCTAGAACAACCGAGCTGATAGCGGGTGATGAGTCGCCGATTAACGCTGAGGAAGGAGAGCTGGCTAAAATGTGGTTCATGGCAGCAGGTCAGCATGAAGCAGGGAAAGATTGCAGTGTGGCACTTGACCTAGCACCAGTGATGATAAGTGATGAAGGCTTCATAGAGTGGGCAAAGAGGCACCTGGATGGGATCTTGGGGAAAACAGAGGAAACCCAACCAATAGCCAGGGGTCCAGTGGAACAAAGAAATGATGCAGGGGTGACACAGCAGGCATTGGGGCTTGTTGATAGGATCTGGCAGCGGCTCGACATGCACGAATTGAAACAGGCAGAGGCTACAAAGAGAGGAGGTAGCAAGGAGCCATACACAGCTTTTCAGGTAGCCAGGATCTTGGGCTACGCAGGGGTCAAAAGGTATATTGATCTACCGGATATTTGGAATTCATTTCTAGATTCCAAGGACTCAGATGAGCACCAGAAAATGATTATGAAGAGAATGCAGAATTGGTCACTGGATACAGGTATTGCAATTGACAGGGAAGTTTTCTTCACCAAAGATCAAGTGAAGGACTTCGCAGAGGGAAAGGCCTCACCAGGGGGGCCAATTGGAATCTTGAGAGCTAGTGAGAGAGGTGTGTCCAATATGGCAGTGCTCCCATGGGCTTATGAAGACATGCTGGCCTACAAAGAATATGAGTCGGCTGAGGAAGCAACAAAGCACACTCGAACAATGAAAGAACTGGAGAAGAAAGCTGCACAAATTGTAAGGAATCCACCTTCCAACTGGCATGAACTAACAAGCAATATTGGGACATATTTGGCATTCTTGTGTGTGTTGTTTGGGGGGTCTTGCGATCAGTACTTGAAGCTACTTGACGTGTATAAGGTGTTGGTGTCTCCATATGCAAGAACAAACAAGGGCAAGTATACGGGTAAGGTATGCCGAAAAATTACCTGGGCCATTTATGAAGACTCAAGAGAGTTCTTCAATGAGACTTGCTCACCACAAGATTTCCAACCAGGAGCCTATACCCCTTTCCCAACATCATGTCTTGACACGATTATAGAGGCAGTGAAATATGCACAAGAGATCCAGCGACCCACTTATCCCCCACAGTGGAAGGCAATGGACTCGAAAGAAGAATATGCGGGCAGTGGACAGTTTAGTGATAAAGGAAGCTGGGGATGGGAAGTCAAGCAGGGTGGAGGAAGAAATGGGGGTAGAGGTTCACAAGGTGGAAGAGGCAATGATTGGATGGGGGCAAGCTTTGTAGGTGGAGGAAATGGATTTGGGGGCAACTCTGGAAATTGGAACCAGCAGAGACAATGGAACAACAGGTCAGGTGGAAACTTTGGGAGTTGGGGCCAGCAGAGGGGATATGGATGGAGCAATACACAAGGATACCCGCAACAGGACATCGGTGGTGGACATCAGTGGGGTGCTGGTGGTGGAGAGAGGATGGGAAACCAAACCGAGAAGCTGGTAGGACATGTGCATGGAGAAATTGCCAAGATGATGGCTCCATTATGGGAGGTGGTGGGGCCATCAGTATCAATGCGTACAATCCTGGATGCTGCAGGCTTGAGGTACGAGAACTTACCATATCTGACCCAGCATATGAGCCCATCTGGGGAAAATAGACTCTGCTATAACTATTGCATGGGTGTTTGCCGACACAATCCATGCAACTTCATCCATGTGCCAGGAAAGGAAATTGATGATAATTTTGCAAAAGAATTGGTGACAAAGGTGGGCAGGGCTGTGAAGTATCTCTGCAGTATGCCACCACCAGGCAGGCAAGTGCGCCCAGAGGGACCAGGGTCATATGGAGGGGCTGGAAGAGGGAGAGGAAACGCAGGTGGCTCTCCCAGTAAAAAGCAAAAGAAAAACTGACACAATGAAGTAACGGCGGATGTGAAAAGGTGCATGGCAGGTATACATCCATTAGGGGCACCTGGGGGGGTTGAGAAGGAGACATTAGGGGGGAAGGTCTTAGGAGCAAGAAATTCTGTGTTGAAGGTGGCAGGAGAGGCGTGGAGACGGGAAGCAAGAGGTATTTCGGGAGTGAAAAGAGCACATGATCAAGCAAGTGAACAAGGAGCAAAGTCAGACATGGGAGTTATGGCTGCAGAGGAAGAGTTTGGGAGCTATCTGGATGGCGGGCAAGGTGAGTATCTGCAAGCCCATACACTGCCAGAGACGAGAGGGTGTGATAATCCTCAGGATGGTATCGATGAAGAAAGGGTCAAGGTACAACCAGAACCTCAAGTAGCAGCAAACGAAGTCTACAATGAACCAACAAGGAGAAGACGTCTCCGGAAGAGAAGCAGGGACAAACAGAAACGGGAACAACTAAAGAATCCAAACGAACCAAAGCTGGAGGGGATAAGGGAAGCAAACCCACAAGCATCAGACGACGATAGTAGTATGATGGGCAAATGGCCGGGACTCCAACATCCAACCTTGGAGAATGGTAACAGGGTGAACGGAAGCAACAAACGCCAACATAAACGGGAAAACAAGAGAAAGAGGATTGAAAAGCAGGAACAACAAGTGGAAACAAGTTACTGGGAAACTCATGAGGGAAAGTTCGAGATCCCTGAAGAGCTTGAAGGACTAACTGAGTTCAAGGGACAAATGTGTCCAAAAAATCTGGCATTGCACCATCCAGCAGCGGGCAAACTATTGCAATATGCATCAGGTGGGTGCCCAGCAAACACAGGTAGACCATGGACACAACAGCAAATCCAAGAAGCCATAGATCGCGGGCCACACATATCTGCAATGGAGCCTGAGGCGATGGCACAGCTCGAAGAAGAGCTATTGCACAAGGTGAAGATTGGTCAAGCCATAATCGTGGAGTGGGATGCAATCAAGGATAATCCGCCAAAGGAGCTGAAAATCTCACCAGTGGCAATGATACCTCACAAATCTAGGAAGTACCGGGCAATATTGGACTTGTCATTCAAGCTGAGGTTGAAGAATGGAGATGTCCTGCCATCAGTGAATGATAGCACCACTCTGTCGGCTCCGGCGGGAGCGATAGATCAGTTGGGCCATTCATTGCAGCGGGTGATCCATGCTTTTGCTGAGGCAAAGGATGATGAGAAAATATTCATGGCAAAATTCGATATCAAAGACGGTTTCTGGAGGCTGGACTGCCAGGAGGGTGAGGAATGGAATTTCGCATATGTTTTACCCCAGCCAGAAGGAAAGCCAGTGAAACTAGTAGTCCCAACCTCACTGCAGATGGGTTGGGTGGAATCACCGGGGTATTTTTGCACAGCAAGTGAAACGGCAAGAGATGTGGCCGTTGACTACGTTGAGACACCTGTGGGGTCACTACCAACGCACAAGTTCATCGACTATGCAATGGGTGGGGATGACTGTAAAAAACTTCCTGAGGGGGATGAAGATGATGACACAGGTTTCCGCTATTTTGTCGATGTGTATGTAGATGATTTTATTCCGATGGCCATTGCAACAACTCAGAAGCAATTGGAGCATGTGGCAAATGCAACCATGACAGGGATCCATGATGTCTTTCAAGAATGTGATGATGAGGATGAGGACCCACTGTCAGTGAAGAAGCTAAAGAAAAAGGATGGACAGTGGGCGCTGTTAAAGGATATTTTGGGGTTTGATTTCGATGGGGATGGGAAAACAATGATTCTGATGCAGGAGAAGAGGGATCTGATTCTATCAATCTTGCACAAATGGATCCGGACGGCAAACAATAGCAGAGCAGGGATACCATTCGAGGAATTCAGATCCTATATATCCAAACTGCGGCATGCGTTCATAGCAATGCCAGCTGGAAATGGCATGCTTACAGAGTGCAACAAGGTGATTCGCCTCCAACCGGAGCGGGTGTACTTGCAGCGGAACAAACGCCTTAAATGTTGTATTGAGGATAGCAGAACGCTACTCAGGGAATCGGCACGCGAGCCAACACCATGCAAGGAATTGGTCATGGGGGTGCCAGGATATGTTGGAATCAAGGACGCATCTGTCCATGGGGTTGGAGGAATAGTTGTGGGTCATACGAAAGACTGTGTACCTACAGTGTGGAGACTCGAATGGCCGGAGGACATTCAGGAGGAGGTCAGAAAAACTAACTCCAACAAGAATGGGAAGCTGACTAATTCAGACCTAGAATGTGCAGGGCTGCTGCTGCTGTGGTTTGTGATGGAGGTAGTATGCAATCTCATCCCAGGTGATCACATTGCGCTGTTCAGTGACAATTCACCAACTGTCCAATGGGTGAGACGAATGGCGGCTAAAGGATCATTGGTGGCAGGACAGCTGCTGCGAGTCCTAGCACTGCGAATGAAGAAACAACATGTTTGCCCGTTAACCCCACTCCATGTGGAAGGGAAGAAGAATGAACTCACGGATATACCCTCTCGGTCTTTTGGCAGTGTCAAGCAATGGCATTGTAAAACAGATGCGGAATTACTAACACTTTTCAACAACACTTTTCCACTCCCCCAACAGAGATCCTGGACAGTCTTCCGCCTCACATCCGACATCAGTATGCGAGTGATTTCGCTGCTGCGGATGCAAGTTTCAAAAATGGAAGAGTGGCGGCGACTACCAGGAATAGGGAGACATGTTGGAGAAATTGGTCAGCCTATGTCAGGCCTCTGGACGTGGACCCTTTCCTACAGGGGGAGCCATACCACAAACGGGCAAGGCTGCTCACGGGATTCGCAGCAAGGGTGCGAAACGGAGGATACGGTTCGGGAAGAGTTGTCAAGGGTGACACAGTATCAACGGCAATCTCGGCCATTGGTACGGAGATCGCGATGGTGTGCGGGACAAACCCAACAAAGATTGTAGGGTCTGAGAAGTTAATTCCAAGGCTCGGGCAAACCTTGGATGGATGGAGGAAGAAGGATGGTCCAGTGGTAAAGAAATTGCCCGTGGAGGTAGATGTGGCAGAGTTCCTGGTCAAAATAGGATTGTTAATTGGAGCATTGGAGAGAACAAAAGCAGTAGGGGATCTTGTGATGATAGCTTTTTACTATTTGCTGAGAATTGGTGAATACACAGGGAAGGGATCACGGAATGAAACAAAACAAACTGTCCAATTCCGGGTCAAAGATGTCACTTTGTTCATTGACCGAGATGGTCGGCTGGTGCAACTTGAAGTTGACGCACCAGACGAGGAGATTATGAAAGCTAGCAGTGCGACCCTGAAACTGGACAACCAGAAGAATGGATGGCATGGGGTGTGTGTCAACCATCATCACAATGGAGACGAGATCTTTTCTCCAGTGCGGGCAATTGGAAGAAGAATCATACACATCAGGAAACATGGCGGACCTGGATACAGGGAACTGGAGTTATCTACCGTCTTTGAAAAGGGAAAGAAAGGGGCTGTTACAGATAAGGATATTCGGGAGGCAGTGAAAGGAGCTGCATTGGAGCTGGATTATCCAAGCAGAGGGATTCCGATTGAGAGAATAGACACACACTCATTGCGGTGTGGTGGGGCAAATGCTTTAAGTCTAGCGGGATACTCTGACAGGCAGATCCAAAAGATGGGTCGGTGGAGAGGGGAGACATTCAAGGAGTACATCAAGGAGCAGCTCTCATGTTTCTCTGAGGGGATGTCAAGGAGCATGAAAAAGATGTTTGGGTTTGTCAACATAGAGGGTGGAGTGTTCCATGACATCACTAGCACAGTGGTCAATATGGCATACGACACCGCTGCAGCTGCATAAAAGGTACAGATTGTACACAGCAGGAACCCGAGGGCTGGTTGGGTGGCGCAGAAGCGGAAACATTGGGGGACTATCCATAATGACAATGACACTTGGGGTTATTTGAGGAGTTGAAGGTCCAACAATGGTGGTAGGCAGTATGTCACACAACACAGTTTGAAAATATCCTGCAAAAACTTAGGGTTATTCATATTTCATATCAATATCATCCAAGGGTAGGGGAAAGAGAGAACAACAGAACACATGAGGGTTTTTGTGTCGAGACGCAAACAGGTTCGCCGGCCTGATACAGCTTCCGAACCGCTTCCGCCTCGGCTGAGGTGGGTGTGTTAGCCAAAACCCATCACGTTTTTTCTTTGTCACAATGGCGTTGCCATGGTGACGGTGGGCAGAGGTTTTGGTTTGGGGTGTGGGGCAAAAAGGCACTGTAGTTTTAGCCCCACAGTTTTTGGCAACACACTCTCCTCTCTCTGTAGTCTCTCTCTTTTCTCAAGTTGTGTAGTAGTAGTATCCAACAGGTTGCCAGAAGGTGAGGTCGAAAGAAGCGAGGTCTAATCCGGAGGATTCGATCTAAATGGTTTGGCAGAATGGGTGCCTCGCGCGTGGCCCGCACGTAAAAGGCTTGTACGTTTGAACTGAAATAACAAATGAAAATATTTTTATGTTTTGTTTTTTGTAAGATTTTCAGTTTGGTTTGGAGTTGTCTTGTGTAGTTTAGTAGTTACTACTATGAACACCCTCAACAACAAAAGCACTAAGATGCTGTGTCTCCAGAAGTTCCTGTTTCATGACCTCAACAGTTGTTTTGACAGAAATAAGAAGCCAAAATGACATCATTTTTGGTGGGTGATCCCAAGATATACGAATAAATGGTGAAAAACTGCAAAGGACTTATTCTGCCCATCACCCAAAGAATTATTGCAAAACTTTCACTCTCAAAGATCAATTTCTTCATTCTTGGTCAGTTTTGTCCTATGATCTCTTGTTTAACCTGCATTAAGGATGTAAAATGAAAATGAGATTTGAAATCAAGGCGAGGGCAACTCAAAGAAAATTTCTACATTGAACAATAAGTTGATGAGAGAAGTGAAAGTATGATGTTCCTCCTAAATGGATTTACCCCCAGCCAGTGTAATGTGCAGTGTTTCTGACCATCTTTTGGGACTGCAATCAGCAAATAATCCAAGAAAACCAACAATCTACCATAGTTAACAAAATTGAATGCTCTCCAAAGTTTTCAGAGAGGCTTATTGATTATTGAAAGTGTGAAGGATTGTTGCTAGAGCGGATATTAATTTGTTATGTTGACAGTGTCCAATAAACCAAGCATTCCAAATTAAACGAATTTATGGGATTTGTGTGGGTTTCCTGGTGAATCATTGATCCTACATGGTGTCACAACTTAACTATGAGCTGTAATGTGTGAACTGGAATGTATCAGAGTGAGCTAATTGGTAGAAAAATCAACATGACCCAGAGCAGCTCAATAATTTGTGAGTGTTATATTTTGTGATGTATATACTGTTTTAGGAGTAATTATTCAACCAGGGGCTGTACTAGACCAAATAGGTCCCTTGAGGTCATACGGAGAGTGAAATTTTCTATACTTGCCCCCCTGCCTAGAAAATAATAGTCAAAATGGATGTAATGAGAAAAATGTTGACTGGTTTGCTCCTATTCCTGTTGATGAGTTTAGTAATGTGAGAGTAATGAATGTATCTACAGAGGTAGTACCTATGATTTGGCTGTAATGTTTTGTGTTAGTGATTTTGGTGAATGACTTCACCATGTGTATGTGAATACTATGTATGGAATGTGAGAAAAACAGCTTCTTATTTTATTTGTATTATGGAAATTGGCAATACCTACAATGACAAACCAATTCTCTGATGCTCAGCGAAGCAAATCAATCTTAGATTAAACAGCTATAATTCTCGTTAGCCTTGAGGGTTATGAGTACCTTCAGGCTGGCTAATTGTCAATCTATCTTATTGCCAATTCCCCAGCCTCTGTTGCTTCATCTCTCATTCCGACATCAGTAAAACAATCAGCGCTCATCGTCAGGGCTTGGAATCAGCGATCATCGTCAGGACATCTACAATCCAACGCTCAACATTCAGGCGTACAATCCAGCGCTCAATCACTCGGGCATACAATCAACGCTCATCATCCGGGTGTAAATACAATCCTCCTACCAGCTTTTATCAAACAAATCAGCGCTCCCTTCCGGGCGTACTTCAGCAAAATAGAAAGAGCACTAATATCCGACGAATCTCCAATGCAAGTAAATTGTTTCTGCCTCCGCACTAGTCTGGTGCCAGGGCCGCAGTGTCGTGAAGTCAGTTGTGCTGTTGCATCCTAGTCTGGCACCTGGGTCACAGTGTCGGTTTGAATCGTCCTCCTTTTTTGAGTGAAACAATTTTTCATAAGAACAAACTATCATTCAATTTCAACAATGTCATCTAACAACAACATTAATACCTCACCTTTCAGTGGCACCCCCTCCATTTTCTGTTCAATCTGCGAATCTTACGCCGGAGCAGTCAAAGCTCTGCTCACCCCCTCTGTCTCTCACACCAATGTAGATCCTGACGACCTCGCCCCTGATCCGGGCAGAAATTCCAATCCCACGGTTGTAAATCATCCTGCCATTCCTTGCCGTCCAACATCTGACGACCTGGCTCCTGACCCCATATCCAATTTCCCCCTTGCCCTCCAAGATCACATCCCACTCTTCCAATCGGCCACCCAACTTCCATTTCCAGGCCTCCGGAATCAAGCACAAACTTTGGTCTTCTTTCCTTCACATCGTTCAACTGACTAATTGGCAACTGATCCCCCGCAGTCCTCCATCTAAACCTGACATCACCAAATCCAAGACCAACCCAAAGCTAAGCCCTTGCTCACAATGAACAAGAACTGAGATCCCAGACTTGGCTTATGGTGCTTCTACTACTGCCAAAATTGTCTTCGGAAAACTTAGTGTCTCCACATTTGAGATAGTTGAGATGATTCAGTCCTTTTTCCAAAATTTTGACATCCCCAAATATCCTGGCCAAAGTGTAGTCACTGCAAGCCAACATGCCAAGTCTTTGGGTGGTATCTTAGCTCTCTACGGCAACCTACCACCTCGTACAGTTCACTACATCTTCACTAGTATGGCAAAGTCCATACATGAAATGTTCAATTTTTCATTTACTATGCAACCAGTTGATTGTCCAAGATGAGATGTCCTATCAGCAGCCCTTGCCTGGTCAGAATGTCTCCACTGCTACTCTTTAAGACTTATCCACTGTTCTCAAGCATCTCAATCAGGTTTATCGCTTTGATGTCAAGTCAGGGACTTGGGTGTGCCCATAATTTACCATTGGCAAGTGATGTCTTACCTGCTTCAGAGGGAGATGCAGTTCCAGAGGAAGATACGGTTTCAGAGGGAGGTGGTGCACCAGAAGAAGGATTTTCATTTTCTTCAGGATAGTGTTAGTGATCAAAATTCACGGGATGGTAATTCCATGTCATTGCTCAAGAGGGAGTGTGAGAGTAATAAACGTATCTACAGAGATAAGAGATAGTACCTATGATTTGTCTGTAATGTTTTGTGTTAGTGATTTTGGTGAATCACTTCACCATGTGTATGTGAATACTATGTATGGATTGTGAGAATAACAGCTTCTTATTTTATTTGTTTATTCGAAATGGTAATGCCTACAATGACAAACCAATCTTCTGATGCTCAGCAAAGCAAATCAATCTTATATTCAACAACTATAATTCTCGTTAGCCTCAAAATTTGACTCCCTCTGAATCAATTTTGTCATATATTGTCACCTCCCATGAGATGAAAAGAAAGATGGGCCGAGTAGGAGGAACATATCCATGATGAATCCACTGAAGCCGACATTTAAATACATCAAGTAGCCCCCATACCCAATTTGGTTCCGGAGGAGGTCTGAGACCATCAGATCAATTTGAATTTGGTTCCGTCAGTGGGCGGATCTCAAAACCCCAGTTGGCATTTGGGTGCTGGAAGCGGACGAACACTTTCTACAGATCCACCAATCCAATGCACAACAAGTCCATGGTTGCAACAAAACACATGAGCTTTTACAGGGGTTGTAAAGTGAGTAATCGCCCCCCAAAAATTGAAAATCACAGGCAATGAGATTTAACTTCATCTTTGCCTCCCAAAATGCTGTAAGAACCCCCTTACTGTTAATTGTTGATATCCACTGTCTCAACTTTTCCTGCCATGCCATTCTGGGGCTGAAAGTCCTCCCAAAAGTCAGCAGGAACTTTTGACTCATCATACTGCTCAAAAGAATTTGTGACCTCATAAGCCATGGCAGGCACCAATTCCAACTCCCAATACTCTCTGACATAGCACTCTCCCAATTTGAACTTTGATTGTTTTTTATCTCATCCATTTTTCAACTCAGAAAATTATCATCAGCACAGAGACCTTTCCATCCCGTCTTCTTCTCTCCATTTGGCTTTTTGGAAAATTTTTATCAGTGCAACGACCTGAAAATTAGACCCATCTGTGATTTTTTTAGTAAGTCTCATCTCAAGACAATGTTAACAATTTTGATTCTAATCTCCTTAGAGCTAAATGATGTTGTTCGATTGTGCCTTCCCTAATTCATTTTTCATCCAGAAACATTATCATCAGCACAAAGACCTGTGTATCATGTCTTCTCTCATCGATTTACCAAGGTGGAAAAATATAATCAGCCCAACGACATGAAAATTAGAAACATCTGTGAAGTCATTAGTAAGTCTCATTGTAAGAAACTATTTATAATTTTGATTCTAATCTTCGAACTAACATCCTAAGATGACTTTGTAAATCATTAAATGCAGGAGGGAATTGAACCAGCCTGGGATGAGTTAGATGTGGACTACACGCTAGTGTCTAAAACCTGTGATAGAATGAGACGCAAACACAATAGGTGGATGAATGGGGGGAGGGGAAGTAGTTAATGTAGTACACATTTGAGTGTTTGTTTAGTTGGCTCTGTAAACAGTTAATAAATGAATATGTGTTGCACTACTGCATTGGATTAAATAGATTTAATAACATAACTAGGTTAGCGTTGTGAAAGTGATCATGAACGAATTCATTCACTGAATTGTAGTGGCAAAGAATGAATGATGCCGGAATATATTAAATTAAGTTAAATGCCGAAATTAAATAAACACGACATGTTACGTTGCAATGAATCACATAAATCGTGGTTGATGAATTGATAAAGGTGTCCTAGAAACTGTTTTTATTATTTCCCCCGCACTGTAAACAACACAATATTATTACTGTGGCAAATGCGGGGGAGATTACATAATAATCGGTGCTTAAACGCAGTGAACAACTCTATTAATAGACATTATCCAACACGTTTACAATGCAGTACCAAATTGGATTACAGATCGTTGATAACAGTGTTGTAGACCGATTAAATAATGTGATCAATTGCGGTTGACAGCTGCGTTTGCAAGAACTTGTGGATGTTGACTTCAACGCGTTGTTGAATGCAACATCAAGACGTTGATTGCTGTGTTTCAGTGACACGGAATAATGCAACATGTCGTGATAATAAAATGCGATTCGCACGCGTTTTGTACTGAGATTTTCTAAATAATCTTAATTTTTCCTTGCTCAGACATTATTGCTGAAGTGTATGTGGATATGGATGATTAGCTTCAGGATGTTGGTATTGCTACTTGCCTTGAAGACACAGATATTGAACGAGTCGAGCATCTTGGTAGTTCCTAACAGATCACTCTCCTTGAGAAAGGTTCGATGAAATAAATTCCAAAGCTCTCGGCCTGAACCATCATCTTTCTACAAAGATGAGCACCCTGGGTGAATCAGACGCAACACGATGAAGACCCCACAAGTGAGGACTTCAACTATGCAGCAGTTGTTGAGATGTTCTTTTATTTCAGTGGTCTTTCTCATCCAGATATTGCCTCTTTCTGTTCACAAATGTGCACGGTACATCTATATATCAAAAAACACGTCCTGTTCAGTCCACACAATCCCAACATGAGAGCTCACGGCAGAAATGTGTAGGACATGTCTTGTTAAATAATTTTCACCACAGTTGTAAAATCACATTGTATCTAAACTCATCCTGTATTCCACCACCTACATGAACAGCGACAGATCGCAAGTGACATGCTTTTATATGTTACACATCGCTCATCGGGCATGCACTCAGCACATGACGTACAATCATCAATGTACACTACCCTAAATTACACACACCATGTCATGCATCTAAACCAGGTGTGTTGCTCACCCACACTAATTATCCCATGGTATAAAGATGTGTACCGAAGGTTGCATGTTATGTTGTCTCTCGTGATGATACTATTGAATTCATTTTTCCCTTCAATCATATTAAATAGAAACTACACACAGTTGGAAGCATCTGAAATTTGTTACATTATTTAGTCACTGCTTAAAAGAGGCCACTCTTGTGATTCTTGATAATATCTGGGATAGATATGCATAAACATGTCTTGCTATTTCTCACATCTTCCATGCTAAAGTATTCCATAAAGGAATCTGTAAGTGGCGGGATACTTCGACCATGTGAATTATCCAACCAGCAATCCTTGAGGCCCCTCTGTGACCTTGTTGCAATGTCTTGATCACTTTTGGTGCAGTGGTATGTCTGTTGATGATACACTAATACTCCTCATCAGTAAATTGGATCTTGATAAGGAGTTAAAATTCATTGTCAGACTGATATATCTTCTCGTCTTCCCCGTTGAAACCCATTCTACTGCTATTCTACATCCTTTCTTTGCCGGCCTGCTGAACTCCTCCTCATCTTCATCGCCATCACTGAAAGATCCTTTTCCAAGCATCAAGTTCATAATTATATTTTTGCCTTGATGTGCCCAGACTCTCCACCATTATCCACACTACAATCAATTTGTAGGTCAAATAAATGCTACTGCAACAACTTCAAATGTAGCATGAATGTTGAAGAATTGAATGATTCTTAATTTGAGGTAAAGAAAAGGGAAAAAGCCACGAGAGAGCATCCATACTATATAAGTTGAAGGTCAAATAAATGCTACTGTAATGATTTGAATAATTTTGAATTTGAGGTAAGAAAAGTGGAAAAGCAACAAGAGCATTATGAACAAACAGAATCAATCAAATTAATGCTATAAAAAAACTAATATCATTTTACTTGTGATTAAATCTTGGACCTTGTTTTGGATTTGCATTTCGACTTGCTTGGGTTTTTTTGCTGTGGCCCGTTGCCTAGATATTTCAGGGTGCTTGCTGTAAGCTTGGAAGTAGTACGCATTTCTATGTGATAATCTTTATCCATTTGTCAATTTAATGTACGGAATTAGTACACATTTCTATGGACTGTGATTATCTTTATCCACTGTATGTATTATCTACCCGATATTTGTCAATTTTGACATTAAGTATGTAAATTATTGTAAATACCATTGCTGCTGTTGTGGATTTTGTGAAGATAATGACCTGAAAATAATACTTAATTGAATGAATGAAGTATTTACCAAATTGTCATGCAAA
>JALLAY010000001.1:0-30926 GCA_036939635.1 Cyclotella baltica | reverse complement strand
TACAGAAGTTTATAACTTTTGACTACAGATTTTTTATTCGTGGTGAGAACTCCAGCTGCCGGGCAGGGGTTATTAATCCATGCCGATAACACAGGAGTTCGGGAAAGTGATTAGGATCTTTATTTCTAATCCTCTTACCAATGAACCAGAGTTGTTTTGCAGCGATTAGTTTTTTGGAGCAAGGTAGGTTGCAACACTTCTCTCTGACTTGTTCATTTGTCATCTTTTCACATCTTACATGTTGTCATTTTATTCTCAATAATATCCTTCTTGATTCTTTGAGGGCCAATGCCTCACAACTCCACAGAAGCAGGTTCACTGGTATCGCTAGAAAGAATCTGAATTTGGTTTGTATGTCGATGCAGTCACAGTTCCAAATGTTTGCTAGAGCACACATGCTTTGGGAGGCACATTTAATTCTTTTGTGGCTATCGGGCTCATCAAGAAGGTTGTATGGTAGGTGGCAACTGAGCCTAAATTTAGGTGAATTCAATAGTGAAGTTGACAAAGCTCTTCTTGTGGCAGCGAGGTGAAAGGGCCACACACTGGGAATGCCTCTACTTATCTACTGTTAAGTTTATCTGTTACTATACATACATAAACAACACCAGACCTCAAGAGAAAAATTGATCAATCATTACGGCCGATTTGTAATGAAATCTGATAAACGTCGTATCAATTTTGAATTCGAGAAGTCAACGGCTATCGTCGTGTGTTAGACTCTCATGAGTACAGTATCCTTTGGATACCCTTTTGGCCGCGCCAACCGTCCGTCCCCGTGTTTATTTCCCCTTGAACGCTTTCACAACGAGACCAACCGTCGCTCGCGCCAACCGCAAGCGGCTTCAACCATCAACCATTGCAAAAGAACGGGAGACCATGGTAGACCATGGTCTCAATCAAGGAGGAATAGCGGAATAGCCCCATGGTGATACCTAATTAGTATTATTCATGTTATCCTGATACTACAAATTTAGCCAGCGTTTTAAGCAAAGCTAAGACCACACGACGCCATCAATTTTAACAATTGCACTAAATCCTACATTGCAGACTGCAGATAAATTCAACAACCAAAGAATGAATCGACAAACAACCCCCCTAAAACCCCGATCCTTCGGCACCAAACTCTCCAACAACTCCCCCTTACCAAAGCGATACACTCCTAAACGTCGCTCCATCCACTCTGCCGCGAATGCATTTGTAGATGACAGTGTTGTCACTGCCATGGGGTTGATGCCGTTGCAGGAGGCTAGTGTGACTACGTTTGAGACCCCTCCATTAGCATTAGCAGAGACTCCTCCTTTAGTCGATAACAATGATGGGGACTCGAAGTTGTTGGCGTTTGGTGAGACGCCTCTGCAGGTTTACACCAACACTCCTTCTTCGGACGTGGAGACGCCCATTATTGGAGACAGTGCCACCCCGGCATCGAATGCAGCGAGGAGGGAGCTATCATTCATGTATTCAACTTTGGATGCTACTAGTCCTTCGTTTGTCAAGAGTAGGACCCCTGGCAGTGGCAAGACTGATAGTAGTAAGATGCCGACTAACAGCACTGCAGATTCATCATTTGCATCCCCACCCCCACGAAAGTTATGGAAACAACCCTCCTCCGCTCCAAAGCCTCCCTCTGCCCCGAGAAATCGTCTCCTCTCCACTCAATTAACACAACCCCAACAGCAGACCATACAGCAGCAAACAACACAGCAGCAGGCCAAATCAACGTCAAACTCATCGCCAGAATTTCAATTCACCTCACCGGACTCCACAGCCTCGATTGCACCCTCCCCCATTTCGAATTATACAGCTCATCATCATCAGTTGCAGACTGTTGTTGGTAGTCCGACTGGATCGATTATATCTACTTCTACTGCTGGGAGTGGTTTGTATCCACATTCTACTAATGGGCAGTATCAGCAGCGGGGGTATGCTTTGCAGCAGCTTCGTGTTGGATCTAAAGTGAATAGCAGTGCAAACCAACAGCATGAGCAGAAGACACCTCAGCAACACACTGGATACTCAATAAAAGATGTCAATCTAAATTCCAACGAGTATGCCATTCATTTCCCCCCCGGCCCATTGCCTTTGGAATTTGTCGCTGTGCAAAATGGTGGATGCTGTATTGGCAAGGTGGGAGAGTTTGATTGGGATACGTGTTTGGTTAGCACTTCAACCGCCACAAGTAATGCAGGTAGAAGCCTCCACTCTCAAGACCTGTCGGTCCTTCTTCAGCCAAACGATGTATTGATTAGTCTAAACTCAATCCACGTACAGTCTAGAGGATATGATACTGTATCGAGATTGATGGCTTCTTATGAGGGACATTCCAAGACTCTAGTCTTTTCTTCCAACAGGACCAGTGATAGTGGAGGTCAAGAAGTTAGTGGTGCTTTCACCAAACGAGGCGATGATAAAGCCTTGCCCTCTACCAAATCCGTTTCTTCACCAGCAGTTTCATCAGACAGTGATTCATCCAGCAACGAATCAGCTTATGCTACAGGTGCTTTCCCCACCAAAACCAAAGATGTAGCCATACCATCCACCAATTCAGTCTCATCCTCCAAGTCCACCTCCACCACCTCAACCTCCTCACGAAATCAATACAAATCCCACTTTAAAAACCTAACCATGCGTAACGTCCGATCCGGCAAACGAGTATCAACAGCCATGGATGTGGAGAGTATGGATCGTGATTTGTACAGTTGGGTTGAGACTCCTACCAAGGTTGATGATGGGATTGGTGAGGCGGTTAGGAGGCGGTTGGCTAAGCGACGGGCTAAACAGGGTGTTGCTAAGGATGTTGGTGCTAAAGATGGAAAGAAGACTGTTGAAGGTAATGGGCGAAAAACTGGTGGAGTCAGTGGAGACTTGAAAATACAGACTGCTGCTCCTCTGAATGGTGGTGGAGCTCTGACTATACAGACTGCTCCTGCTCTGTCTCTAGAGACACCCGGAACACTACCACTAACAACACCCAGACCATCAACCACAGCCACAATCTTTTCTCCATCCAACGTAAAACAAATCTCCCTTCGTTCCCCACTAAAATCAATCAACCCAAACAAAGTTGCAACTCCCTCGTCTAGTAAGAAGAAAAAAGTAGAAACTCCGGGGAAACAACGTCTGCGTCAAATCGGTCAAGTGTTGGTGGGAGATGGAAAGGGTGAGGTGTTTGAAAGGACGTTGAGGTTGAAGAAGGAAGTTTTGAAGGAGTTGCATTCAGTTAGGTTGGCTTTGATTGAGGAAGGTGCGAGGGGTGGGAGGGGTGTAGATTTAGATCGTGATGGTGGGAGGGGTGGAGCCAATTCAGAGATTATTGTAGACAGAACTGATTTGCCTAGAGAGGTATTGGTAAATCAAGCAAAGACTCTGCATCGTCGTCTCCCGGAAGGACACTTCATTGAACAATTTGTAGATATGCAAATAATGCTACGGAAAGAGGTCGGTAAATCCTCCTCATTGCAAAAGGAGGTAGAGAAAGAGTCCAATACAGTGGCGGAAATGCAGCAGAAATTATACCAGGCGTATGAGGCAATGAACAAGTCTGCAAAGGGATACGAGGTATCGGCGAAGAAATTGGAGGCCAAGCTTTCCGAGAAGCAAGAGGAGTGCTCTTTGATGCAGTCTACGGTGGATAAGTTGAAGGCTGATCTGGATGCTGCCTCTGACAAATTATCTGACCGAGAAAAGAAACTATCCGAGAAGGAAGAGAAGTCCATCCTTATGCAAACCGAGCTAGAAGAAGAAAAGAGCAAGGCACACACCATCCAATCAATGCTAGAAGAAACTCAACGATCCAAAACCCAGCACGAAAAACTAATCTCTTCCTTGGAGGAAGAGACACACCGTAAGCAAAAGTTAATTGAAGAGTCTGAGGCATCGTCAGATATCAAGACGGAAGAGTTGCATCGGTTACGGAAGGAGATTGCCACTTTGCAAGACGAGAATAAAGCTTTGAAGGAGGAGATAAAGTCTGTCAATTCTGATTCTGTACAGAGTGTTCAAAAGTCATCGGAGAAGGAGGATAGGCTGTTAGAGATGGTGGAGAAACAGCGTGCCGATTTTGAGAAGCGTGAAGTGTCGTTAGAAGAAGAGGTTAAGGTATTAAAGTCGAAACTGGAGCAGGAGAATGTCACTCATAACGAGGCAATGTTAGCATTAAAGGCGCAAGTTGATGATGTTGGAACGGAGCGAGATGCTTCTGTCCAGCATTTGAAAGAGATGGAATCATTGCTATCAGATAAATGCAAAGCCTTGGAGGCTATGCAAGAGGAAACATCACAGCGCATTGGTGATTTGCAAAAGGAGCGTGACATTGCCCTTAATGAGCTGAATGAAAGTAAGTCAAGCTCTGTGGCAAGGGAAGAGGCGTTGACACAAGAGAACGAGGCACTCAAAGCCCGCATCGATGATTTGTCAGAGCAAGTGGATTGTCAGTTTGTAGGAACTGTTGGTCAGGATGAAATTATAACTGAGTTGGAAGAAAAAGTTCAAAGTCTGACGGTTGAAAAGGCGGAACAAAATACATTAATCGAAGAGTTGAGGGGTGAGATCGAGACTCTCACTGAATCTTTCGAGGAGCAAGGTGTGGTGAAAGCAATCCTGGCTGATAATCTATCGAAACATATTGCAGCAAGTCAAGAGGAAAGTGCCAAGTTGGAAGGTCTGGGGGACATTGTCGAGGCTAAACTGCGTGAGTTTGCCAATCGAATTGCCAAAAGTGAAGCTGGGTGTAAGGCTGCAGCTGAATTGTCGAAATTGAACGCGGCTGAACTTCGTACTCAACTTGAATTGGCTACTCGCGACTTGGGAGAGACAGATTTAAGTCTTCAAAAAGCTGCGTTGGATAAAGCTGAATTGGAGACAAAGATAGTACTAGTCGCGGCAGAACTTGAGAAGAGTTTGATTAGGGAGCAGACTACGGCGAGGCGTCATGAGGTCGAGCGGGCAGATATGGGCAGCAAGGCAGAGGCTCTTGAAAAGGACATGCACACTTTGCAAGTGAAGAATGAGGAGTTGTCACAACGCATTAGTGTGCTTGATTCTGAGCGGAAAGATGCAGTTTACCAGATGGGTGAAACCAAGGTTCTTGTGTCAGAAAAGGAAGCCACCATTGAGTCATTGACGGCAGAGCGTGATAATGCTCTTCGTGAGTCAGATGAAGCTAGATTATTGCTCGCTGAAAAGGTGGCCGAGATGAACCAAGTGAAGGCACAGCTTGATACATCCATTGGTGATTTGACTCAACAAATTGAAAATCTGTCTGCTGCCAAGACAAGCCAGGAAGATCTGATTCAAGAGTTACAAGAAGAGGTCCAAAGACAAAGGTCAATCAAAGCTTCTCTTGCTGATGGCTTCTCCAAATACATTGCCGCGTCGGAAGAAGGCTTTGCTAAATTGAATGAATTAAAGTCTCATGTGGATAACAAGTTCACCAGTTTCTCCAATCGCATCTCGGACAGCAAATACCAATGTAATGCCGCAGCCAATGCATTTTCCTCCAACGAGTCTCAACTTCGCTCCCAACTCAATGATAACTCAATCTCCATTCAAGATCAGCTAAACACCAAGAACACTGAATTGCGTCAACTCATAAGCCAAATTCAGGCACTAGAGCTATCAGCTTCAAAGAGAAGTGTATTTAGTAAAGACGAGGAGTCAAAACTGTGTAATAGCCATGGCGAACTTTCCAGTCTAACTACAGAGAAGCAACGACTCGAAGCACAGTTAGAGGCAGAGCTGAAGGAGCATTCCAATAGCGTTTGTTTGCTTCGTGATGAAATTGAAAGGCTGAAATCAGATTTCACTAGCGAGTTGGATACAAAGCAAAAGTTGCAGTCAGACTTTGACTCCGAATTGAAACAAAAGGAAAGTCTGATCGCAAAGTTGAAACGGTCGATTAAGAGCCTATCCGTTGAACTTTCTCTTGCGTACGACGAAATTGCTGTCGCAAAAGCTGAGATGAGCTGTGCCAATTACTATGCCTCCGCTATTGCCGCTGATTATTCCCTCCAGAACCAATCACTGCATAAAGCCAACGCCGAGCTTGAGGAGTCACATGCAAATATTCAGCAGCAACTCTTGTTCTCCGAAGCTAAATATAAATCAGCACACGAATCCCTGCAAGTTAGGGAAGACAGACTGCTGCACCTCCTATCTGAACTTGATGCCATGCGTGCCCAAGCCACAGACTTGGCCCAGCATGTACAGAGCGTGAAGGCTGAAAAGGATGCTATCAAAGAACACTACAATGCAAAAGAGGATCAGTTTGCCATTGAATCACTGGAGAAGGACAACAAGATTCTTGGTCTTCAAACTGAGTTGAGCGCCAAAAATGAAAAGATGCAAGCATTGGTGTTAGAGCATGAGGATATTGTCGAGGATCTCGCATCTCAAATCGAGGCTGTACGATGTGAAGGATCAGAATCTGTTGCACAGCTAAAAGCCAACTTGGAAACCACTGAGACATTACTGGACCAGAGAAATGAGGAAGTCAGATGCCTTTCATATGACTGTGAGCAAACCCTAGCAAGAATTGCTGATGTAAAGGCCGATCTCGAGAGTGCCGTTACTGAAAGGGATGCGCTGGCCAATAAGTTACGTTCAAGCCAAGACAATATTTGCAAGCTTGAGATGGATAAGGCAGCACTTTCAGAAGCTGTCAAGTCTTTGAAGTTGGGTCTATCTGATGTAAATTCGTCGCACAGTGATCTTTGCTCTAAACTGAATGAGCTCAGGGCCTGTCTAAGTAGCAAACAAGCAGAGGTTGACCAACTCAAATTGCATTCCGAGGATCTCAGTGGAACTGTGGAACAACTCTCAATCCAAGCAAATCAGTCAAAGCGGGACATCAACACACTGGAGTTAGTCAAAAACGAGCACCTTGATGAAATCTCATTGCTTGAATCGACGAAGCAAGCCCTGTCTGACCAAATCAAGCACCTCGAATCACAATCCAGGAAAGACATTGAATTGCATGAACTTGAAATGCAAGAGCTGACCAGAAGCCTTCAGTCCAAAACTGCTCAAATCACAGCCTTGGCAGCTCAAAAAGAAGACCTCATGTCTGTTGTACAAACGTTGCAATCCTCATTAAATGTTTCAGAGTCTAAAGTTGCATCACTTTCTGGCGAACGAGACACGCTCATCAGCACAGTTGATGATCTTACAAGACAAATTAAGGCATTAGAGTACGAGTCTCAAGACAAGACTGCCGAGTTTACTTCAAAGCTCGCTCAAGTTCAGGAGCAGGCACAAGGGCCCCTCCAGTCAAAACAAGAGGAGGTGTCTCAATTAACAATCACAGTTGAAAGCCTTACAAATGAATTAGAGGCTCTCAAACAAGAGCATGCTGTTAATGAGGACTCGCTGCGTCGTCAATTGCTGGAGTCTCTTGATGCGAGAGAACAAGATGCGGTGGATTCCACATCACAGCAACTTGAACTGAGAAGTACAATAGAGGATCAACTGAAAACCATTAGTCTAAGAGATAAAGATTTATCGTTGTTGAGAGATCAGAAAGTAGAACTTGAAGATATAAATGCTGCTCTCAAGTCTCGGGTGGCAGATCTTGAGCGTCAGGTAACGGAGGAAAAGGAATCATTTGATCTTCGTGAGAACTCACTTGTTGAGTCTATCCAGGCAAAAGACTCTGAAATTTCTGTTTTGGTTTCAAAAGAGAACGATTTTGAAGCGACTTTGGAGCAACTTGCTGAGAAGCATCGGATTGAGAACGAAACCCTTCGCCAATCTCTCATTGATGAGCAGAACAATGTATCTAGCCTGACGGCACAGAATACGAAGCTCGAAAGCTTGGCAGAAAGCCTCCGTAAAAATATATCATTGCATGATGAGTCCCAGAAGAATCTTATCCTCGAGTCAAGTTCAAAAGACAGCGAAATTGCAGAGCTGACCACGCATGGAGCATTATTAAACGAGAAACTGAAGACGTTGGAGGTACTATTGCAGGACGAGCGACATTGCTTTGACACTAAAAACGAAGAACTCATGTCTGCCGTAGAAAAGTTGCAATCCTCATTAAATGTCTCAGAGTCTAAAGTTGCATCACTTTCTGCGGAAAGAGAAACACTTATCGTCACAGTGGATGACCTTACAAGTCAACTGAAGGCATTAGAGTGCGAGTCCCAAGACAAGACCGCCGAGTTTACTTCAAAGCTCGCTCAAGTTCAGGAGCAGGCACAAGGGCCTCTCCAGTCGAAACAAGAGGAGGTGTCTCAATTAACAATCGCAGTTGAAAGTCTTACAAATGAAATGGAAGCTCTCAAGCAAGAGCATGCTGTTAACGAGGATTCGCTGCGTCGTCAATTACTAGAGTCTCTTGATGCGAGGGAGCAAGATGCGGTGGATTCCACATCACAACAACTTGAACTGAGAAGTTCAATAGAGGATCAACTGAAAACCATTAGTCTAAGAGATAAAGATTTATCGTTGTTGAGAGATCAGAAAGTAGAACTTGAAGAAATGAATAATGCTCTCAAGTCTCAGGTGAAAGATCTTGAGCGTCAGGTAACGGAGGAAAAGGTATCATTTGATCTTCGTGAGAACTCACTTGTTGAGTCTATCCAGGCGAAAGACTCTGAAATAGCAGCATTGGGCAAGAATGTGTCGAAGCTTGAGGGTTTGGTCGCAACACTTCGTAATAATATTGCATCACTGGAAGTCTCGCAACAGAATTTAATCCAAGAATCGTCTTCGAAAGACAACGAAATTACAGGGCTGATTGAGGACCGAGATAAACAAAGAAGGGCTCTGGAAGAACAAATAGAAGAGTTCAGATGCCTCAAGGCAAAGCATGTTGATGAAATGAAAGAAAAAGAAGCAAACAACGCTAGCCTAGAAACAACCATCCAGCAACTGCGTGTCAAATTCAAGGAACACGAAGAGAAGTCTCAGCTTGAAAACAAATCTTTGTCGTCTCAGTTGTCAACATTACAATCGGCAGAGCAAAATCTGATGTCTACTGTGAAAGAATTAGAACAAAGATTATTTCACCTCAAGTCGCAAGCCCACCATGACCAAGAAACATTCGAATCAGCTTGTAGACAAACTCTAAGGGATACAACAAATCTACAAAATTCTATCGCAGCGGAGAAAATCAAGCACCAACATTTATTGGATAGTCTAGAGAGCACAAAGTCATTGCTAAAATCGAAGGAATCCGAGCTGAGTTCACTAGTCAAAGACAAAGAAGTTGCCATTAAAGAAGCAGAGCGCAAAGAAGCTGAACTAGAAGCCATAATCACATCATTGAAGCGTGACCTCAGCCTCGAAAAGTCTGCCACATCTGATATGTTGTCTCGTGTCGATATATTGAATGCTTCCCTTGCAATGAAGGATGAAGAAATCAACTCGCTCAAGGCAGCAGGGAGATCTTCCCAAGAGTCGCTCGAATCCAAACTTTTAGAAGCAAAGGAAGAACAAGTTGATCTCACGAATCAGATTATCTCTGTGAAAGAAGAACTTCGTGCCTTGGCCGATGACAAACAGCAGTTGGAGAACGAGGTGGAGAGGATACAGTCTGAATTACAAACTTGCCAAGTCGAGCAGGAGAGTGAAAGAACATCTCACAAAGAAGTTGTTGCAAGCAAAGAGGTTCTAAGATTGAAACTACAGGAAGCAATGTGCTGGAGCGATTCGTCGAGGGCAGAGGTCGTCGAGAAGGAAAGCGAGATTGCATCACTGCGTGACGAGATTGAATCCATTAAATCCTCATCACAAACAACCATTTCACAGATTTCTACTGAAAATCAATCCTTGACGAATCAATTTGATAATATGAAAGATGAGATTCGTGTCATTGCTGAAAATAAAGCGCACCTAGAGAAGGAGGTGGAGAGGATCTCATCAGAATGCCAAGATTTGCTTCAACGTTTATCTAATGTCAAGTCGGAATTGGAAACATGTCAAGACGAACTGAAGAGGGAACGGGCATTGCACAAAGATGTTATATCAAGCAAAGAGGCACTTCGGGTCAAGCTGCAAGAAGCAGTGAGCTGGAGCGATTCATTGAGGGAAAAGGTCAACAGTCTTGAAAAGTCAAACGATGAGAAGAAGACTGAGATCACATCACTGCATGTCGAGATTGAATCTATCAAATCCTCATCACAAACGACCATTTCACAGATTACCAATGAGAAGCAGTCTTCTCTCAAACTGCTTCAAACCGCCAACGATGAACTTTGCTTGAAGTTACAAGAAGTTCGGTCAGAGCTGAGCATCAAGGAGACTTTGCTACAAAAGAAGGACTGTGAAATTAAAACGCTTCTAACCCAGTTCAATTCAATGCAAGTTTCATCTCATGCCGCCGTTGCCGAACTGAATGCCAACCTCTCTGCTCTCAGACTCAAACTAGACGAAGCTATTGGCGAGAGAGATTCTTTAAAGACAGAAGTCATGAACAAGGAAAAACTTTTGGTTGAAAATGCGACCGCCACAGACAAGCTAACCAAGCAACAGGATGAACTAAGCAAGGCATTAGAATTAGCCGAGATTCAATTACAACAGGAAAAGCAACACTTTGAGAGTGTCCAAGCAACATACGCGGAGACCATCAATGAAAAAGAAGCGTCAGTCGTTGCTCTATTGGAAAGTAAAGCAAGTTTAGAAGTGGCGATCAGGTCTTTGGAGTCAGATCTCAAATCAACCGCTAAAGAATTAGAGGCTTGCCAGAATGCTCACAAAGAGGATCTCAAGAGGAGTCAAGAGATAAGTTTGAAGAAAGACAAGACAGTCGACATGCTTCGTTCAATGCTTCATCGTACACATCTCGATGTCTGCCAACTATCGATGGAACTTTCTTGCACCAACGGGTCTATGGTAATGTGTATTAGTGACTTGAAGAAGGGTCTAGAATCAGATGTGAATGACCTCGCCCAGTACTACCACTCTAAGGAAGTCAATTACCAGTCCATCATCAGCGAGTTAAAAGAATCGGTTTCAAAACAGCAGGCACGTTTGAGTAATGAATGTGAGGTGCTGTCGACCAAAATGAAGGAGACGGAGATTATCTCAAGTAGAAAGCAGAGCAAAATTGAGCATTTGATGGCCGATCTTTCCATCGCCCACGACGCTTTGATTTCAGCGAGAGCCGAAGTTAGTTGCGCAAAGGAAATTGAAAATTGCTACAACTCAGAGAGAACACTTCTACACGAAGCCATTAGCAGTATTCTCAACAACACATCCATATCGAATATTGAGGATTCTTTCAATTCGTCTGCACATTCTAAACTTGAAGCTTTGTTGCAATCTTTAAAGAATTCAACGGCAAATAAAACATCCCAGTCAATCGACATTGGGCAGACCACAGAACACCAACCGATTAGAATCCAAACCGATGATGCAATAAATGCTGATACTATTCAAGATAAAGAGAGAATGCTCGTCATGGAACAGGAACGGACTTCTTTGCTTGAACAAGCGCTCGAGACCAAATCCAAACTTCTTTTGCAAGCCCAGGACCAACTCAGAAAGATCCAATCCAAGTATGACAACGCAACATCTGAGATCAGAACATGCCAAAATCTTGCCACTGAGTTGAGAAAAATAATAAGCGAGAAGAATAAAGAGATTCAGTCCAACGAAGGGGTCATATTCGGGCTTCAATACAAGTTAGACTGCTTATCAGCTAGATCTGATGGGTTTGATCCCACGGAAGAAGAAGAAAGCGAAGAAAATGCGGAAATAAATAGGAGTGTGTTGCAACAAGATAAGTTGACTGAAGAAATCACTCGGCTAGAAGAAACAATCATGCGCATGAATCAAGATGCAGCTCATCAGTCTTCCATGCACCAAGATCTGGTAGACGGTCTAGAGACGGAATGCCTCAAACTGACAGAAGAAATTCAAGAAGCAAATGATTACATATGTTCACTGGAGGACATGCATAAGCGACTTGAGGATAATGTTGAGTCACTGAAGAATGAATCCGAAGCAAAAGCCCGCATTAACATCGATTTAGAATCTGCACTGTCTATTCTAAAAGAACAAAAAGTGCGAGCTGAAGAAGACAATAGATTGATTAGACTTGAAGTTGAGCAAATTACAGCTGCCGTCATATCATGCGCTCATTCAGTTGGCAACTTTTCTATTGACATCAAATCACCTTCGTCGTGTTATGTCAAATTGCAATTTATTGCAAGATTTGTGCACTTTCTGTCAACACGTGTGCCTGTAGTCAACGAGGAGGCAATCACACCAATAACTCGAGGACGAGGCGGATCACTCGAACGTTCTGAAATGTTAGACGAGTTCAAAGAGATGCATGATGCTTTGAAAAATGTACTAGCTTCACCAAGATTGACTCCAAAAAAGGATCCAGACAATAATATTGAGCAAGATGATCTATATTACGATCTTGTGAACGCTGTCGGGCAGCTGGAGCGCTTGAGTGGAAAATTTCAAAACTGCCAGGAGCTCTGGAAAGAGAAAGAATTGCAGTTTCTATCGGACATAGATGACCTCGAACGCAAATCACACGCACAAATCGCCAATTTGGAATTGGAACAATCATGGCGACAAAGGTTAATTACATCTGTATTAACAAATATTCAGCGCCGACGATATTGTAGTGTACTGCGACGGGCATTTCAAACATGGTCATCTCAAGCCAAATTGAGAAAACATTTGAATATTGTCAAGGATATGGCCAATGAGCTTTTACAGACACGGAAGAAAGTGCTCATTCTCAAATCCCACTTTAATGCTTGATGAACACAAGCTTTCATCATCATAGTTCATAATTTAATTCCAATAAAGTGAATACTTTTCATGTTACTATTTATCTAGATTGCCCAGATAATTTTGTTTTTAGGTATGGTACTTGGTTTTTAAACATCATATTGCACAGAGTCTTCACACTATTGCTCATCTGGGTGACAGGTGTTGGCGATGCAATCTACCAACTGATTGTAAGTGTTGACACATATTTGAGCCCAATGATATCCTTGAAGTACTTGTAGTGTGATTCCCATATTCTTTATTTTGTTGATTAAAGGTGTCTGACAAAGTACATGAAAGTTTGTGATCATGGAAGTATGGAAGTTGCATTTGCTCCCAGCAACTATGTAGACACATGCATATAGTACAGTACATAATATCTTTGACCACTTTTTTCAAAATGCTTGATAGAGGACATCCCCTGACCCATAATAATGGTGAAATGTTACAAATAGTATTCCCATTTGTATCGCTCAATGTGTTCCTGGTGTACACCACTGAGGGGTATTTGGAGCCCAATTCAAAGCTTTTTCAATGCATTTGCACTAATTCCTATATAGAATTTTGAATTCTGAATTGCAAGAATTAACTGCATTTATCTTGTGTCTTCCCAACTCTTTTGGACATCACATGCCCCCCCCCGTCGACAACAACGATCTCAATTTATCTCATCCAATATGACGAAAATAAACGAGGAGGATCTTTTGAAACCCACTCACATCAGCTTTTGCCAGAGCCTCTCTATCAATTGCTTCAGTCAGCATTGGCCTGAGCTGCATCTGCCTTTGTTGGGAGAGGGTATTAGTCAAATAATGATCCAATTACTGAAGAATGCAACATTCCATGGAAGTTTGGTTTAGTTGAGGGCGCCATCAACAAAAGGAAACCCACAGCAAAATTCAAGGACAATGAACACGAACCGACCGCTGAACCCATTAAAATTATTACACCCCTGCACCAATGAAGCTCTAATTAATTGTCTCTGTCGCCAACACCATTGCATTCCTTGCTGATACAATGATCTCCTCCTTCCCCTTCCTAGTATTGAATTCTCCCCTCATAATTCCTTAAATTGGGGGAGCTCAAAAAAGGTTTGTTTGATTAGGTCTAGACATTTCAACCAAAAATATTCAATCCCTTTCAAATGTGGACAGAATTATTCAACATGTGTACCACTTGTAGAGAATGTCTGATTGCTTTTTTTTATGTTCTCTTGCCCAGCACTTGATCAAATACATGAAACAAAAAGGCAAAAATCAGAGGTAGGTGAGACTTAACATTGCGAGTTTTATTCTTCTTGTTACATGTTAGGTCTCAAGAACCTTCTGGCTCAAATGATTCATATGATTTCAATGGTGTCATGATGGTCTCATTCCCAGCTGTTTGCAAATTCACATAAACTCGGTCTTCACTAGCATCCACCTCAATCTTAGTAATGTTAATCAAAGAAGATTGGCATCTTGAGCAGAAAAATGTAAGTCTGATTGATCGAGAAATGCAGTATTCTTCTAAAATTCACAAAAACTTAATATTAATTTATCAATGTTTTCTTCAGTTCTCTAACACAATGCCATCATTAATCTCAAAACTCCTCCAATGATAGAAATTGATGTCAGTTTTGACCCGCAGTATATACTTCTTTGATGGAGCAGTTTTGCATTTGAAGAAAACAATTGGATTGAGATCATGTCGTGTGAAATGAAAGTAAAATGATTTGTTAAGTAAAATGTAAGAACTTAAATTTCATATTTCATGCTCAAAGTGCCTAACTTGATATTGTTGTGTCACTCTTTTCTTCATTGAGAACAGGAAAAGGCAAATAAAACAAATCAAAAAATATATATACAGTAGAATTGAATGTATGTTATTTTCATCAATGGTATTTTGTATACTTCATTAATCCTTTTTTGACCATTCAATATACTTTAGATCACACATGGCTTCACTGGTAGGCTTGTTGCCACAAGATCTTCTAGGGTATCTCTGTCTTCCTCGACTCTCTTCCTGAAGAATGGTCAAACCATCTTCAGATATTTGGCGCTCTAAGGAAAGAAGTACTGGTGATGTGCTAACCATCTGTCACTAAGAATTTTGACACAACCTCAAAGTTTACCATATCTTCTTCTGGAGCCCCAGAACAAGAGGTTTTCCAAAGACTTCTCTTGTACATCATTGAAGAGCATGAAAAGATTGAGATTTGAACCAAAACCAGAAAGAGCTCATTGTGTTTTGTTAGTTTATCTTTGCCTCTTCCTTCAGCAGTGGCTAGCCAATCAAGTCTTAGGTGGAAATGTCAAGGGCATGCCACGTGGCGCATCATGATATATCATATTTTTCCATACAATACAGATTGTTCTAAACTTCTATATGTCACGCTTTTGTGACTAGATGCCATGGTTCTGGGGGCTTAGTAACTCATCATATGCTGTCACGAGCAGTTCCATTACAGTTTCTTTGGGTTTAATGTTCATACAAATGCTACTAGGATACTAGATAGTTAAATACTCAAACACAATGTTGGTGTGAAGCAAACCATTACAAATGCAAAACTATAACGATAAGATGGTTTCATAGTGAGACTATATTGATCCTTTGTTTAATGCCATCAAGGACAGTGACTTTTGCATGTCATACAGAAGTCCATATTATGCGCTGGAGACATGGCATTTGTTACATTCTATATGCCGTGTCAAGACTTGGTATAGGGTTAGGGTTGGAAAAACATGGAAAAAACAGGAAACCGAGACATATGGCATTCTGGGCTAAAATTTTAGTGGATCAAATGTGATTTGACCCACCACTCTCGACACCTATGAAATTGATTAGGAATACTACCCAACCATACAAATACAGTCAGGGTAAACCAAACTGGTAATGAGAAGTAGGTAGTTTTAAGGTTGTAGTAGATATGCACCATTTTGTGCAAAGTACAAAATAATGTTTTCTCTACTTCTTACCGTGGTTTACTCACTAATCTGCTCACAAATTAAGCCACTCTGCAACCTTTCTTATTTTTGTTAACACATTACCGCTCTGAGTGTGATCTGATCACAAAATGGTACAATAAAACATGCTCGTTCACCCAAAGTAATGCAGTTTTACCCCATATATGGGTATTATAAATCACAAATTAACTGCCGCTGTCACAGAAAGAAAATCACACAATCACACAATCCAAGCTGCTCCAAAAAATCTTGAGCAGATTAGTGAGTGAACCACATACCACTTCTGTTTCCTAAAATGCACTGATTGTCACAATCAAACGCATGGGGGTTTCCATCTATTGCTCTGGGTTGCTACATGTTGCTGGCCAGCAATTTTTGAGAAAAATTGATTCTCTACGAATCCTTGTCTGACCATCTCTTTCCTCTGAATCTACGCAACCTAACTAAATAACAAATGGTCATAATATTTGATCTGATTTTGTACCATCACTGCCTCAACCTTCCCTCCTTCCCAGCAAACATTATATTGTAATAATAGGAGGTCTTATCACTCCCAATATGATGGCCCTTCTCATTCTACTGAGCTTTAAAATGTTACAGAGTGACTCAAAAGTCTTTGCTTCAGTTTTTCAACATCCTGATGCTATTCATTATGTGCAAGTTATTCCATACACATCTTTGGTGAGATTTATTCATGGGAGATGAAAGAGTACTGCACTGCAAATGTAATTGTATATTAGGATTGATTTGAGGTTGATTTAATAAAGTTTTGAATCCTGCCAACTTGTAAGGACTCATTAGCATAATTTTTTTGATATCATGAGAAGTTTTGCCTTAGAGCTAAGGTTCACCATTATTACCATCACAAATTTACTGATATCTTTGTCTTTTTGAGCTGGCTTCCAAAATCTGAAAGAGTTCTGGAGTATTCTGTCAGAGCATACAGAACTTGGGTGTTGAACTTCAGACAATCACAGAAGTTCTGTAAATCAAAAGTTTATCTTCCCTTACCCCTTAAGGTTAACCCTACTTCGTGACGTCAATGCTTGGCACTCCCACTCCAGAACTTGTACAGATCCGACAGAACTGACGCTTGGCTCTGAATCGCCACATCAACGTCACCACCATACCAGTTCCTTTTTGGGTCGATCCCACTTACCTCTTACTTGAACCGATCCATCGACGAAGCGGCATTCATCGCAATAACAAGCCGCTTCATCGCCGCAACAAAAACAACCATGGACAGCCGCAATATTGACCCCAGCGCCAAACCCCCTCATCGCCACACCAACTAACCACCGCCACACCCTCTTTTACATCGAGAACTCCCCTACAAGCCGCCTGAACCCATCGTCAAGTGAGTTATATTGAAATCGCCAGCAGCGTGATTGTCTTGCTTATTTTTTGGAGCGCAACTTTCTAATTGAAAAATATTGCATCCCCCCACCTCCCCCAAACATATTGGAAGCTCCCCCACCATCGCAGCAGCTCATCTACAATAAGAACTAAAGGGTGAGGCGGCTCGCCCTTCTTTACAATGCTTTTATTCATTTTAAACTCACCAATTCCCCCCATCATCTTCATTAATAATTATTTTAGGGCCTGCGACAATAATTCAACCTCCCCCAACCATATTAGAAGCTCCCCAATCATGGAAACAGCTCGCCTTCATTAATAACTAAATGGTGAGGCGGCTCGCCCTTGTTGACAATGCTTTTATTCGTTTTAAACTCACCAATTCCCCCCATCTTCTTAATTAATAATTATTTTAGGGCTAGCAACAATAATTCAACCTCCCCCCATCATATTACAAGCCCCCCAATCACCAAAACAGCTCGCCATCAACAGGAACTAAAAACAAAAGGGTGAGACGGCTCGCTCTTGTTTCCATTGTTGTTTTCATTTTTAACTCACCAATTTCAACCCCTTCTTTATTACTAATTGTTGCAGAGCCTAAATTCAATCTCCCCCGTCCCCCAAGCGTTGTAGAAGCTCCTCCATCAACTCTACAGCCCGCCTTTATCAAGAACACAAGGGTGAGATGGCTCGCCCTTGTTTCCATTGTTGTTTTCCATTTTTAACTCACCGATTCCCTCCTTATTAATTTATGTTCAGAGCGAACATCTTAACCCACGCTCCCTCCCCAACCACAACAGCAGCTCCCCCAAACTGTGCTATGGCTCGCATTAACTGTTGACTCTGATGTGAGTGGCGCCGCCCATTTTAACCAGTTGTTTACCATTTTTATCTCACCAATTCCCCCCTTTCATCATTAAATCTTTCATTTATTTTGTAGTGCCAACATCTTCAACCCCACCTCCCCCGCCATAGCAGCCACTCCCCATCCTCCACTGTAGCTCGCCTTCACTGGGGACAATTACGTGAGTAGTCTCGTCATTCTAATCCATAGCTTACCATTATTATCTCACCAATTCCCTCCTCTCTTATTAAACACTATTTTAGAGTCAACGTCTGCATCTGATCCTCCCCCAACCACAACAGCAGCTCAGGGCACTGCACCGCAGCTTGCCTTCTACAACCACCACACAATGTGAGCGACATCCCCCTTTTAATTCAGTCGTTCATCATGTTTTAACTCACCCAACTCACCCTCCCTCATTTTTAAATATTTTAGAGTCAACATCTCATTTATCCCCCATAACTATGCTCCAGCCTTCAGCCAACCACGACCACGAAGTTAGCTACCTCGCCTTTTTAAAGCATTTATGCATCATTTGAGTTAGTCTGCCCCCCCCCTTGCCCTCAAGGATGCTATGGAAGAGAACAGCACTTTAACTCCCCTGTTGGCATTCAAATCAAGAGTAAAACCAGAGGAGAAGCAAGCATCATTTCTCTCTCTTCAAGGATTAGGGAGAGATAGAAGTGGGGCTATTTTTGGACACGGTAGCTCTATATTTAATGGAGGTAAGAAATCCCTGAGGGTGTAGTGATTGTAGGCAGTGTGATCTTTTGAAAATAAAGTAATATTCTTAAATTAAATACATTCATCTCTACTTATGTTTTGGGGTTGGGGTGGGGTCTTTACTATAGTTGCTATATGTGTGTTAAACATGGCTAGGGTGGGGTGAGGTGTGTGTCTTGTCAATTCTTAATTAATATGCTGCTCGTGTGTTAAACTTGGCTATCTTTGACACATCATATACAGCACACTTTACTAAGACTATAAATAGACATTGAAACTGCATTCAAATGACAAATTAAGTATTAACATATTGATATCATCATTGTACAAGGCTAAAATACATTAGTATTGGATCAATTACATGTGTTGAAAACTCTGAAACTCCATCTGAACAGAACTCTGTAACGGCGCTTGTGTGTCAGAACCATATCTACTCCTACTTGATACTCCACTGTCACATTTACAGTACATCGCACGTTTTTTTAAACTCTGACAGAGATAAATTATTCTGACAGAGCCAGAACTCTATTTTGGGTGCTTCGTGTTCAGATCGTCGTTTCAGAGTTTAAAAGCCAGTTTTTGAGGGTTTGTTCTGCCAATCTAAGCAGATGAGTGCAGGTTTAAAGTGATTCCCTGTCTCCAAAATGACATAAAGAACCAACAGAGGGAATTGGTTGACAGAATCACCATCCTTACTTCAGTGAAAATTAAATACAAGATCCAGAGGGAACTAAACAATTTCTTAAGAGGCTGTCATCATTATCACCACATGTAAGAACCCAACAGGAGTGCAGATAAATTTGATCAAACCTACATCTCAACTGTGCAGTTGTTGATTTTTTTATCTCAAGTGCTACTATTGGACGCAACCAAAATTTAAATTTGTATTGAGCTGATGGATTATACTAATATTCCAATATTCTCATTCTAGCCTTTATGTGGAATTCATTAATGTACTAAGGTCTAGTAGTTGTTCTTGAGGTTTTGAAGCCCCATCACATTGCTGCATAATGAGTGTTGCTGCTCCTTATACCTAACAGCCTAGCATAGCTTTGGTCTTTAGGGTGAGCACTCTTTGAGAATTTCTAGGCCTCCAAAAAATGATTTGATTATAGCTACTACGATACTTTTGAACGTATGGTAGAAAAAAACAAAAATCTGTGCCAAGGATTAGATATTTATAGATGCTGTATACTTCTTTTTGGCACATACACTCTCAACCTAGAAGATTCATCTGTTACCCGAGACTTCCTTCTTTAGTTTGTTTCTCTTGGTAAATCTATTTTGTGGACAATAATTGGCCGTATACAAGAACAACCTTTTCTACCTGAAGAGAGAGTTTTGAGCATCATAGTTTGTGTCTATAGAGGAAGTGTGTATGTCATTGATGATGGGAGCAGTAATATGATGTACAATTGAAAGTATTTGTATGTGTGCCCCAAGAGTCATTAGCCAGATGCTAAAGTATATCAGAACGCTGTTTGTTATTTTCGACAGCCATTGCTTTGTTTATAGAAGTAGAAGATTATTCATTTCATAAAATTAACATTAATCAATTCGAACGAAAAATTGCCTACACGTCCCAAACTGGATAAGCTGGTAGAGAATGTTGGCACCGAACCTCGATTTCAAACTCAAGAGAACCTCAATGAACTGCGATTAACACCATAGATCAGTCCGATTGCAATGTTTTGAATTGGGACACCTATGAGGTTTGTGCATGTGGAGGATTATCACAAGGCTTTGGCATAAGCTTATGAATTGAAGTGTTGGCTGTCCTACTGATTTAAATGGGGTTGAAGGTAGTTGGTTCTGTGGCAACTTGAGAAAAAATGGGGAATATGGGAACCAAAGAGCTCCATCTTTTTTCCATTTTCTTGACCAAAGCAAGGAGCCACTCCAACTTCAACTACACCTAATAAGTAGGAGAGACAAAAAAGATGGTTAGATGTCAATGTGTCATGTGTTTTTTGGAGTACTCACAATCCGTTTAGTCAAGTGTGTTTTTCGCCAAGCAAGTTTGTTTTAGCAGTTGTTTGATTGGTTTTAGCCAACCAATTTGATAGCTGCAACAGAGCACAAGCATCAGTTGCTTAAATTTTGTCGCCTTTTGCATGATGATTGTTGTACTGTTAAATGAAATGACTTGGCTCACCACTGCCTTCATCATACCTCGAGAGCCCCAGCCACTTCTAATCATCTGTGTGATGCATATGGGAGATGCCATCGAACAAGGAATTCAGAGTGACCCAATGGTGTGTTGCTTCTCTTCATACCATGTTGGCTTCCTACCATCCATTTCTCAGGTGTGGTGGACAGGGTTTCCCCATAACGTTTCTTTATGCTGTCAAGATCGGAGATTCGTACGGGGAGTTGAGAAATTTTGGTCTAGTCTCGGGAAACGGTTGTACATGTGCTTTTCATGTGGTGGTTATACAGTGAAGATGCACGGATATACTCTGCTGATACAGTACCAGCAAATCATACTCTGGGGGCATTATGTAGATGAGTGAAGGAGTAGGATGTGATAGTGGTAGGCAAGACCACTGTTGACAGCAAAATCCTTACAGGAGGGTCATGTGTCTAGTTTCTTGCCACCCAATCATCAGATGGGTTATATTGGGAGGGGGTTTGGTTGAGCTGAGGCTGAGTTGATGCTTCTGGAGCAGGCCCTGCTTTGATTGGGGCTGCTGATTCTAGTCAGTATGGATGGTTTTGGAGCTGGTTATAGTTATAGAAGTTTCCACCTTGGACAAACTAATGAGGACCCCTCTTGATTCTGTTGGGGTTCTCCTTTGGAGGCAGACTCTTTACAGCCCAAATACCTGTTGGTTAATTTATGCACCCATTCTGTACTTTGCCATTATGATTCTGGAAAAGGCTCTAGAAGAGCTCGGAACATCCATTTAGGGACCTTTTCTGCTATAGTGTCTAGTGGCCACTGTGTTAGTTGAGCATGTCTTTGGTGCAGTCTGAAAGGTTGCATAATTGATCTCCTTCAGCCTTCATTGGTCACTGTCTGAATGGTGTATGTCTGTAATGCAGCCTACTGACAGCTTAGGTTGCATCATCGATGCTTTGGCGGTCTCGTGACTCCCTCGTATTCCATAGTGTGAGTTTGAACGATATGTGGTGGGCCATCTTCCCCCCAATTTGATTGTTGGGTTGTTGGTATGGATCACAAAGTAATGGGACTTTGGGTGACTTGAGTACGTATTAAGTTTTGTTTATACTCTCCATCTATAGATTGGCCATCTAAATGATTTCTAGAACTGAGATCATCCATTACTACAACAACTCAAGATTTTAGGTTTGGTCTTTTATTGGATCTATTGTTTTGGCTAGCGGTCTATTTGATGGGACGATGGTACAAATACTTCAAGAAGAGTTTTTCGTCTTCTGTCCCTGAAAAGGAAGATGAAAACTCAGGAAAGTCGAATAAGGGTGAACCGTCTGGGGATATTAATGTCATAATCAATGTTGTGTTTGTCTCTAGGTGTTGACGGGATAATTCAAATGCCATTGAAGAAGCAGCCACAATTAGATTGACTGAAGTTTGATGGCCGTTCCAATGTTGAATTATAGTGAACTCAATGTCAGAAAGACATATGATCAAAAGAAGAGGTTAGATGAATGATATAAGAAGGCGAGAGGGGTCTTTTACTGATGGGCTATCCAAGATGAACGAATCACCATGGTTCAATTTCATTTTTCAGAGTGTCTATTGTGCCTTTTGATGTCCAATTTTATCGTAATACCTGCACTTTTTCCTTGGTTTTTATTTAAAATTTCGGATGTGATCCTCAGCCCAAGCATTTCTGCATCTCCTTCACCAGCTCCATCATTGTCTCGAAGTCCATCTGAGCAGCCGTCTGCTTCGCCTTCCATCAGCCTAAGTCAAAGCATTTTCGCCTCTCCTTCGTCAGCTCCATCTACATCTCAAAGCCCATCCATCAGCCTCAGCCCAAGCATTCAACGACTGGCATTGACGTCTCTGTCAGCAGATTCAACAACCAGCAGCGGTCCACAATTCAACAACATCAGTGGCTTCTTCCGCAATCGGCAACTTCAACGGTTTGGTTTGTAATTCAACAATTTGCAGTGGATTAGGCCGTTTGGGTTGCAGCATTTTGGGCCAATCCAACAATAGTTTGAGTTGCGGGGTTGGTGGCGGTGGCAGCGCCATGGGACAACGCGACAGTCATTATGGTCAGGGTTGGAGAGGTCAGAGTGTTGTCGTTTTGCTTTCTTTTCATTCGTCTGAGCTCGTTTCTCGCATCTTCTTTTGAAATGTTCATCAATGCATTGATATCGCATCCGTCAGCCCACTGCCATTGGTTTTCTTCACTTCAAATGCCTTTTGACTCAGTTGTACTTTTTTATTTATCATCTTTTATGTCCTCTGCCACAGTATTGTACTTTTCCTTGGCAGAGGAGCATCCTCCGAAGTTGGTTCCATAGCTTTGCATCAGCCAAGAAACAATAAACCTCTGTATGGGAAGAATGTGCAGAGAATAGCTGCAGACGGTGATGGCTGTGGCTGACGGTGATTGACTGAAGTTTGTCATTTCAAGGCCAAAATATTTTGAATTTCAAGTTTTCAAGCTGTCGAGTCTGGGTAAATCGGCCAAGATTGAGTGGGGTAAATTGAAATGGCTTGAAATCATTGAACGCATGCTCATCTTAAACTAAATGAATAACTAAACCCTTACAACTACATTTATATCTAACAACCTAGACCAATGATTAACAAGCTTGTCTGAAATGACCCAGAGACCTCTCCAGACCACTTGATCAAAAAAGTGATCTGTAATCAAAAGGTGGTTTATAGCTGGTAGTTCAGGATTGTCAGCAATATCCAACTGTTTATATTTTGTCTCTACACTTCAGGTTTGTTTGCTACCTTTTTCAATGATTGAAAAGGGTTACTTGTTCTTGAACAAGAGTTATTAATTATTGTACCACTTAGTAGGTTGAGTGACAATTTATTTGGATTGGACATTAGGAGGTTTCAAAAGCATTTGAGTATTGTTAATTCAGGATGTAGATTTAAATTTGAGCTTGATGAAGACTGGACGGAGCAGTCATCATAATCATCATCATTTTATCTTCTTAGATAGTTATATCCAGTGACAACCTCGTGGTGATGGTTTGGCTTTAATGAGTTATGTAGATGATATGGCAGTCATGTTTGTTTCAAGACAACAGCTTGAAATAGGCCTTCGAATTGTGCAACAGATTTGACCAACCTTGGTTTAGAGATGCACATCGGCAAACGAGAGATGATGACTGACCCTGCTACCGGAGAACAAAAAGTTGTGGTCAAAAAATTGAAGACAGAATGCGTCTTCTTTCCATCTCGGCAGCATTTCAAAAGAAATTGCCGCAGCTTGCAATGTCGGCCCCACCAACTTGCTTACAGACCACGACAACAATATAAGGAGATTGTCTGTGACACCCAAGATCGTTGGTCAGACAAGTACGAGTTGCACGACATGTGTGATGAGACCAATCACATTAAAGTTGTTGGAGGTTTTGTGTCCTATAAAAAGCACTTCAAGTACCTTGGCTTATTTGAATCCTTCAACCTTCGAGATGATTTCAATATTGATATGAGAATTGTTGAAGCAGGAAAGGCCATGGGTGCTATGTCAAGTTTCTTTCAAAGGAAAGAAGTTAGCATCAAGTCCAAGTACCTCATCTTCATGGCCATCATTGTGAATCTACTTCTTTGGGGTTGTTAAAGTTGGGCATTGAGAAAAGACTTGCTCTTGTTAGACTACATACGACTACTCCAGAAGATCTACATTAGGAGTTTACCAGAAGGAGAAAACATTTTGATATTTTCATTTACTGTTTGTTATTTTATCTACCAAGACAGTTTGAGAGCAACAAGACAGAGCATCAATTCCTGTAGTACTCATAAATTGTAACCGAACTACTTATGCAATTGAAGTCACCTCTTGCTGCTATCTAGCACTCACTTAGATAACAATATTGTGATCTATTAACTTTGAGCGTGAAAATCGCCAAACAGATTTTGTGACAAGGGACACCTCACCAAGGACTTACTTAACACTTAACATGGATGACGGGTGTAACTCTGTTGCTGGATGATAGAGGGAGTCTAACTTTCACAACTACTCAATCTTTTGGTTGTACAATAATACAAACATGCAATTAGGCCTAAGGCGTGTCAGTATGATTAAGAGTGAACAAACCCAAAAAATATATTAATTCACATGTAAATGAAATTGACCACAAACAAAAAGTTTGACGATCGCAAAGTAAACATTGCGAGTGATCAGCGGTCTTCTTGCTCTACAGTAGGATGGAACAAATACATGTGGCTGATGTATTCTCATGCAGCAACAAACCAAAGCATTTCATTTTTAGCAAATACACAAGCTGCATATCACGAAGGAACCAGAGACAGAAAGTGAGTATCAGCCAGAGAGGGGACCAATGTAAGTTTCAACTGGTTGTGGAATCATGGTATCAAGAAACCGCAAATGATGCCAATACCTAGCATGGCATGATTCCAAAAAAGGCAGTGCTGTTAACTTTGTGACAGGTCACTTTCCTTCTTACAACTGTGGCTGTTGTTGCAATTGAGAGGGGGTGATAGAACATCAGCCACAAGACCATTGCTAATGTTTCGCAACACCACTGGTAACTGGTAACGAAGTGTTTGATGGGTAACTGGCTGGGCAAATAAGAGTGTCTAGCAATCAAGACTGTTTTTGAAAAGAATTTGAAAGGTATTAATACCAAGCTTTTACATTTTAAAGCATATTCTGTACAGGTAGATCTCACCTTAAAATTATATCTTAATCATACAATAATTATAAGCAAATAAAAATTGTAGACATAGAATTGTAAAATAAGGCAAAAGTAGTTATGAATATTATTGATTATTCTGTCGGATCTGAATATTTATTATGGTAGAAATCGACTTTGCAAGTCTTGGTGAGGGCTCAAGCCGATAAAATATAGCGTGAAAAGATGCACTCTGCGCCTCACACCACAGAAGAAGTTAGGAGGGCTGATGGAAACTGGAACAGAATTCATAGTGATGCTTTGTAGCTCATTATAAAAAAGTATGTAGAGTATAGAGAATGTGGCGGTATTTGCTCAGACAAAGAGGTCTAACATGGTGTAGCATCAGCCATTAATGTGACATCCCTGCATAATCTGGTTCCTAGGTTGGTCCCTCTACAAACTCTGGAGGATTAAAAGACCTGATGGCTTAATGTGTGATAATATCTCCCTGTGTGTTTCCCTATCTGTGTTGTTATAGATATCATAGTGTTACATTGATTTACGAATGTAAATTTCGATGACTATGACTCAAAAATTTCTCACACTTGTTTATGAGACTCACAAAAGGATTTTGTGAGAAGAAATTTTGATTTTGTGATAATCTTCAAATCAAAAACTTTGAGATACTGGATGGATATTAATAATTGGGGGTATTCTGTGAATTTAGAAACAAACAGAATTTGCAAAAATCACACATCTAATTAATAGAGAAGTGAAAAATAAGGGATTTGCATGAATACATTGTATGTTACAAGGCATTTACTTTTCTTGGATGTCAGCAGTCGTTTAACCCGTAGATAGGGTGAGTCCGGACCACACCAAGGTACACACAGTTAGTGGGGCTGAGGGGAGAAAATGCAGAGTTTAATCACTTTTTTGAGCAGTTTGAGGAATCTTATAAATGCTCAAGAATTCTCTATGACTGAATGAAAAATGTTCTAGACAAGATTGGACGAAGCAAAATTTGACAAATTTGATGTACAGATAGAGATCTTAGAGAACAACATTGTCAGGTAAAATGATCCATTTTGGGCATTCATGAAGATGATGCAACAGCAACAGCAAAGGATTTGGCAAGTGTTATGCACCAAGGTTTCACTTCACCTGGTTTAGAATTGGAGGTAATGGAAAATGAACATTAACAATCTGGAATCTGGAGCAATTTTTTTTGAGAAAATAAAAATATAGACGGCATTATCAGACAATACAACAAATTTAGGTGACAATGTTGACAGCTCTGCTTAAGTCACACTTATTGTCCAGTTTGGTGTGATTCAGTCGACGCGCCTTGATACATGGCAAGTTCCTTAAACTGTCAGTCAAATTCAGATGAAGACGAGAAATTTTTGGAGACTCAGTTGCAAATTGGTCAAACATCAATTGTTCCTCAACCGTCAGAGATTAAAGATACAGTGACTAAGGCAGCATGGAGATGCAGAGAGATGCAATATAGCATGTTTTTATGGGGGTGTACGGCAAAAAACAAATGTGGCAGAAAGCTAGAAACAAGGGCTGACTTGCTGCCTGCCTACAAAATTGAAAAGACATGTTTTAACGTATAAAGATATGACAGGGTTACCATATCAACTTACCACTCACATGCTCCATACTGCATAGTCAATTTTTATTGTTTTATTCATCACTGGACAAACCCCTTGGGCTTTACTTTTTCATCTTAATGGAATTTCTGCAGTTAATGGGTAAACAGTTCTCATTACTTTGCCTCACCTCATAAAGGCTGTACCTTTTCATGAGACTTTAGCGTTGGTGTTGTCTTTATACAACCGTTTTAGACACCCAGGAGATTTTTTTGCACTAATGTTTTGTTTTGCATGGGCTCTCTCCACTTTGGAGTCTTTGGGTCTACTGCCTAAGCTAGGTCGACACCTTCGGTATTTTATTATTTACCACCATACACTACCAGGATGTTAGTGTATGTTGGTAAACAAGGAATCACCTTCAAGACGTGTTTACTTCGAAGTGAAGTGGCATGAACTACTCACAAGGATATTTGTTACAAGAATACACCTCCCATTGCACTTTTCTGACACTATGATGTACATATGATGTTCGAACCACTGTGCTAATGGATTAGCAAAGTGGTTTCAACAGAACTAGCTCATATTATAATGTTGCAGGGTTGATTCCCATAGAGAGCATTCAAAAGTGAGTTGCCCATTGAATTGCCAATTTCAACACCACTGCCTTTTCGATTAGGCCCTTGGGCAATGATCACAAGCCTGCAACTCTTTCGTGAGCTAGTATTGTTGAAACCAGTATGCTAATGGACCAGCACAGTAGTTTCAACATATGAACACCATTTCTGATGCCATCAATATGCGCAAACTTATACCACAGCTTCTCATTACATGGGCAAAGGTGATGAGCTGCCTTAGGCATAGAATGCACTGAGGTCAAGTTACCAATGAGTGATAGGTAATCATCACTAGCTATTTAGAATCACCATTTCAACTACTCATGAACCATGTTCAATAGTTTACATGTAGTGCACACAGTGTTCCTTTTCACAGATGGCCCACAACATGGCACATACAAGGCAAGGTGATTATGAATCTTGCACAAGCTTCTTTTCATATGAAGCCCTTGATCCAAACAAATGACAGCATATCTATAAAGAACTCATTTTCCATTATCAGGATCATTGGCTCAACAGTGGAACATAAATGAGAAATCATTCAACTCTTTTAATGCAATTTATCATTAAGCATACGCTCACGCACACGCGTCACAGCCTTGGTTACATCCGATATTGTGACAAACTTGCTCGTGTCCAGTAGAATATAAAGCTCATGACTCCTGCAAGCTCTACAATATACCCATCCCTGTGGCAAATAGGTACACAATTCAACTGTTTTGTTACTGCTAAAACAATGCCTGTCACCAAGGAGGTTGTCTGACTTGAGTTGGTTTGCTTCTGACTGTCGACAACACTGCCGTCCAATTTCATTAAACATATCATCAAACGCTAGCATTACATCCAACGGCAAATGTGCCGCAAGTTTGTGTCTGCAATCCAACAAACTCAAATGTGACGGTGATTGAGACAATAACAACGATACCTCATTCTCCCTTTCACAATTTTCTTTAATTTTGAAACCGAGACCAAATAAACCTTTTGACTGATTGCTTTCATTTGAAGGTGGGGTGTTTGCTCTTCGTTGAACATCATTTGATGATAAATCATGCTGACTTAAGAGCATAAATGTATTTTCTTGTCTATTTACGTAGACAATATCCATTCCTTGCTCTCCAACGAAAAGAAAGTCATTGTCGATATATTTCTTTGGTGTAGATTCAAATGACGAATCTTTCGATATATATGAATATTCGTCACAAAAACGAGATAATCGATTTGACAGCATAGTCAATATGTTACATGCAAATTTGCCATTGGGCCGGCCTTTGAATAACAATAGAAAGTCAAACTCCCCTCGTGAAAAAAGTGTAACTGGTGTTTGAACGTTGGAAAGGTCGTCATTTTCATTCATGTCAATTGGCATTTGAGGAATACGAAACCGAGGCAGCCAGATTTCATACCCGAGGCCATGGACTGAGAGGGTGTCGATAGATTTTTTGCCGACAGGCGGAGCAACGAAACCATTTGTTTCATGTGCATCATGGTTTGACATGTGTCCGTTCATAGTGGCAAAGTTTGATGGTAACGAATTGGCCTTGGCGGTATCACTTTTGTTTGAACCCGAGGAAATGTTGGAGAGCCACCTATCTAAAGGATTGTGAACTGGTGTAGGATTGGTGCTAGAAACCGATGCATGATTTTGTTTTAAGCCTCTCGACTTGAATTCTGATCCTCCCCGTTGGTGGGACAGCATGTACTCTGCAATCATGCACAATATTTCAGGTGATACAGTTGTTTCTTTTCTTTCATCCCCATGTTCAGTATGTTGCAAGAACTCCGATGAAACATATCTTTTCTGGTAGAAAAGACCCAGTCCCCACAATCTAAACACTTCTGATTCACTCTGTTTTTCGTTTATACAAATCTCCTCAGCCAAAATAGACCTAATAAACTCGGCACCAGCCAAACAGACAAACGGCGCAGGAGAAACGGGAGGATACTGCCCTCTAACACCATGTCGTCGAATAGGCTTGGGTACCATTTCAACTATACATCTCCCCACCCCACCCTCGATTGATGCACACATGCCTTGCATTTTGTCCAACCATTCATCGTAATACACTTGAATATCTTTTCTCAAAGACGTGATTGGTAGAATTTGCAACAAACTGTCAATCTGGTCCTGACACGCAATTCGACCGATTTGATCGGCGATATCTTCAAATGCATCTGTGGGATTAGATTTTCTCATCCACAAACTCCTTCCGGTGTGATTTTCTTCGCTGTTGGATCTGGTTAGTTTTCTATCATTTCGTCGAAGTTGGAATAGCTCCATCATCCCGCCGTAACGATAGGCCCTCCCGGAGCGGCTGGTGCTCAATTTCTGTTCCTTGATTTGTTTAGTATCTGACGATTTGCTTCTCTCATTCAAATCTGTACACATATCATTGTAGTTTTGCAAATGCTCCGTCTGTAAAAGTCTTTGATGGATTCCACCCCCATAAATCATTGAAAATAAAGCATGACAATGCCTCACGGCATCCCTTACGGCCATTGCATCAGCACCATAACCCACACAAGACCGTCCTTGAACAGTATTCGTTTGACTTTGATGTCTTTCTCGTCGATGATTGGAAGCACGGGGTATTTGCACCACAGCGACGACATCACCGTTTAATTCTAAAGGTACGTAGATCAATGTCGAGTCGGAAAGGTGGACGGCATCAGTCTCGTCCCCGTCTACGCCTGCATTGCAAGATTGCGGATGCAGAGCCAGTGGCAGCGATCGAAGGGCGCGGCATAACCCGGCGAATTTTACAGCTTCTTCTGTACAGTGTTGACGAATGGTTGTAGTTGAATTAATGCTTTGTTGTTGCTGCTGCTGCTGCTGCTGATCTCCATCTCTCGAAGAATGCAGAGAATGATTGTAATAATAAAGGATGAATTCACCATGTTCTTCAAGGGAGGCATCTTCGCTTAATGCCGCTTGTGGATTTCTTCTCTGTAAAGTGGGCTTGGATGCATCAGTGCTGTCGTGTTTTAGATTCTCTTCTTCTTCGGGGAGAGGCATCAAGCCATCGTGGAGTATGATTAGTCTTTGGATTAATACCGACGGTGCTGCGTGTCTGTTGACGTTGGTCTGAGATGGAGAGGGCGTGGGGTTGGAGTTCGGTCGTCTTGATGTTGGTTGTGGTTGTGGTTGGGGCTTGAATCTGGCAAACATTATCTCTCGTTGGATGGGACGATGCATTCAACCAAAAATTCAACCATGGATGATAAGTAGGCACCATACCTCATTCAACTCATTGATACTGTTACTGGCAGCGTTGACATTGTGTGTATGTTGTTGCAAGAGTATGGGTTCTGCCCCGATTCAAAATATGGCTTATCGCCACTTTTTTTG